>JAYJMB010000696.1:0-61994 GCA_036873735.1 Pouteria campechiana | reverse complement strand
TTGTAAAAGTTTCTGGTTAGCTTGGAAAACCAGTAAGTTGGTTGGTGAGCTTGTAGGAAAACCAACATGTATTTGATCAGGTCGATCAAGGTGTTAGTGGAACCTGAGATCAATAGAGGAAACTAACTTAGAGAAGTGGAGTAGGAAAACAGGAAGGGCCGAACCACTATAAAAATCTTGTGTTGCGTGTTGTGCTATCTATTCTATTTATTTATTCAGCACTTTGATCTTTTATTTTGGCCAAAAATTTTAAAAGCTCAATTCACCCCCCTGCCCACCCTCTTGAGCTACCATTGTGTAAGGGACCAACAGATGAATGTATAGGAAATTGAATGGGTGAAGGGGATTTGCAATGATGTTGTGGAGAAAGTGGATAGGATGGTTAATGTTGGGTTTGAGAATGGGTTTTGATATCTTCAATTTAAGTACTCAGTGCATCTAGCTTGTGAGTTACTAATTCCTAAATTGAATCCTTCTTTTCATTGAGTGATGAATTTTGTGTTTCAAGATTGGTTATTCTTGTGAGGATGGGTAATAGGTGGGCTGAATGAATAGAATCAAGGTTTTATGGAGCTGGTGGAACTAAATAGGTTTGTTGTTAAGGTGGAGGAATGAAAGATTGAGGTTGAGTTTGAGTAGGTGTTGAGGACACTGCTGCTATACTCTCTTCTCTATCCTTTATTTTTGTCTCTCGCTCTTTTCCGTGGCTTCTTCTGTTGTTACTTCTTCTATAGTGTCTTGCTTGTATCTTCTTTCTTCTCTAGTTTTTGTTCTCTTCACTTGTTCTTCTTTTCTTAGCTTTTAGGAGTTCCATCCTTGTGGAGTTAACTTTAAGCCAATTCTCTTTAGAGTGTCTCTATTTATTGCTTCTCTTGCCATGTAATCTTCTCTATCTTCTTTAGAGAGATCAATATTATCTGTCCTCAGAAATTTGCTTGTAGTCATCCCATAAGGTAGATAATACTTGGTAGATATCTTCACCAAGCATAGTTGATCAACAATAATTTGAGTCAGATCTATCCTCTTCCTGTGCTTCATTGCCCACAAGATCTTGGCTTCCTTTTCAAAGATCTGATCAGTACCTCCTGTCTTAGGATATATTTGAAAATCAACATATGAGCTAGCTTGAGATCTAAATCCAGATGGCTAACATGTAGATAAGTCACATTTTCCTTAATTTGTACTCCAGCCAAATCTGAAAATAGTCTTGTTTTGTCAGATGGCCAATCTATTTCTTATTGTTCTACCTCCGGAATATTGAATGTACTTCTTATATTCTTTGGAGATAGATCTATTTCAGTCCTTCCAATCTATGACTTCCTAGTATTGTAGTTGAAGTTGGAGACCAGGGCTTGAATCATTCTAGTAGTATTTATCCTTATAACTCATAAAGCTTTCCCAGCCTTGGAATTTGATCTAATTTGTCACCTCATGATTTAGGCCAATTTCTCCAAACACTTCAAAATCAAATACCCTTCCTTTTATAATCTTTCTCCATTCAAAGCACTTAATGAACTTACCATGAGTAGAAGATTATTTATTGAAAATTACCTTTAGAATGTAATCTTCTGTTCTTCTTCTTTTTCTTGGAGTTTCTTCTTCTGTCATCTCTCTTCTCCTTTCTTCAAAACCTAAAGATGACATCTTTGCTCACTTATTGGCCCTCTTTGTCCTTGCCATTTGTACTAGTAGATGGAGTTTTTGGCTTAAGGTTTTGAATAAGGAAGTTTTCAGAGATTCTGGGGATGGAAAATCTTTGGGATGAATCGAAATGGGAGTAGTTTGATGGACAAAAAATATAGATGATGGAGGGATTTTGAATTGCCTCTCTGAAGAAGGAGCTCAAAGTTTCGAAATAGGAGTGCAAAGCTTCTGGGGTTAGGGTTCTTGAAGGGAATGAAACTTCTGATGTAGTGTATCAAAAGTTCTGTACAATATAGAAGTTAAACAAAACTTCTATGTTGATGACCTTAGAAGTTCCGAGCAATGTATGTAGAGGTGATTTAGAAGAATAGAAGTTCTGGGGCAAACAGGCCCTTGAGTCAGAAGTTCTGAGGAAGTATCATAGAAATTCTGTGTTTGTGATAAGTAAAAATACTTTTGAGATTTTCACAGAACTTTTGTGTTGCTTTTGTAAAAATTCTAAGTGTATTATTGGATTTTCTAAGTCATTCTATGTGAAGTTCAGAGATTCTAAATCACTTCTAGCATATTCTAATTGTTATTTCAGAATTTTTGACATACTTCTGAAGTAATTTATTTAACATTTATGAATAATTTTAAACATTTAAACATTACGATTATTCATGCACACGGATCTAGTACACCAAATTTTCTTCTAATTTTACAGAATCTGTCTTTTGGAAGAGGTTTTGTAAAAATGTCTGCTAACTGATTTTCAGTTGGTACATATTCTAAATAAATGTTATGATTTTGTACATGGTCTCTATGAAGTGATGTCTGACCTCTATGTGTTTAGTTCTAGAATGTAGTACTAGATTCTTTGTCAGATTTATTACACTAGTATTATCATATCTAATAGGAGTATCAACATATTTCAACCTATAATCATTCAATTGTTGTTTCATCCACAAAATCTATGCACAACAGCTACTTACAACTACATATTCTGCTTCAGCAGTTGATAAAGCTACAGATGTTTGTTTCTTAGAGAACCATGATATAATCATGCTTCCAAGAAATTGACATGTTCCAGAAGTACTTTTTCTGTCTACTTTGTTTCCTACAAAATCTGAGTCAAAGTACCCAATTAATTCAAGGTTTGAATATTCTTTTAACAACAATTAGATGTGAATATACCATAGTCCAAGATTTGGAGTATCTAAAGGTATCTAAATATTCTTTTAACAACAATTAGATGTAATTCTTTAAAATCTGAATGGAATCGTGCACACATGCATGAACTAAAAATTATATCTGGTCTACTTGCAGTTAAATATGAAAGAGATCCTATCATGCTTCTGTAGAGTTTTTGACATATAGATTTACCTTTTTCATCATTATCCATTTTGATGGATGTGCTCATTAGTGTGGCTAATGGCTTTCCTTCTTCTAAATCAAATTTCTTGAGTAACTCTCTGGAGTATTTTGCTTGATGGATAAAGATTCCTTCCTTCATCTATTTTACTTGAAGTAACTGAAAGAAGTTCATCTCACCCATTAAACTCATATCAAATTCTCCCTGCATTACTTTAGAAAAGTCTTGACATAATTTGTCATTAGTTGCATCCAATATAATATCATCCACATAAATTTGAACAATTAGCATATCACTTTTGTCATGCTTAATAAAGAGTTTGGTGTCTACTTTACCTCTTGTAAATCCTTTTTCTATTTGGAATTTGCTTAATCTTTCATACCATGCTCTAGGTGTTTATTTTAATCCATAAATGCTTTCTTGACTTCGAGGACATGGTTTGAATCATAAGGATCTTCAAACCTAGGAGGTCATTCTATATAAACTTTTTCATTTATGAAACCATTTAGAAATGCACCTTTAACATCCATTTGATAGAGTTTGAAATTCATGAAAGATGCAAATGCTAGTAACATTCTAATAGCTTCAATTCTGGTAACAGGAGCATATGATTCTTCAAAGTCTATTCCTTCCTCTTGATAGTATCCTTTTGCTACCAATCTTGCTTTATTTCTTACAATTATACAAGATTCATCTAATTTGTTCCTAAAAACCCATTTGGTTCCTATAACAGATTGATGGTTGGCCCTCAGAACAAGTGTCCACACATTGTTACGTTTGAAGTGATCCAATTTTTCTTGCATAGCTATAATCCAATTTTCATCTTCTAAAGCTTGATCTATACAAGTTGGTTCTAATTGAAAAATAAAAGCAAAATTATCACATATTTGATAATATGAAGATCTAGTTCTTACTTTATCATAAATATCACCAATTACTTGGTTTTTAGGATGATTATGCATGAATCTCCAATATTTTGGAAGCGAATTATTACCTTCATTATTTACCTCATTGATGGATGGTCCATCACCTGTTTCCTTATTCATCTTTGTGTGTTTTTGATTGTGAAGATTCTTTGTCTTCATCTTGTATTTTTATTTTCTCCACAAATGTTGTGAGTTCTCTTGTCTCATCATTAAAATCACTTATCTTTCTAGAGGAGTTAGTACTTTCATCAAATTTTACATGAATGGATTCTTCTATAGTTGAGTTTTTTGGATTGTAGATTCTAAATGCCTTGCTAACAATGGAATAACCAAGAAAAATGCCTTAATCATATTTGCTATCAAATTTGCCATGGTTTTCTTTCCCATTGTTAAGAATAAAACATTTGCAACCAAAAGTGTGGAAATGAGAGATGCTTGGTTTTTTGCCATAATATAATTCATATGGAGTTTTGTTGAGTATAAATCTAGCAAAAATTCTGTTAATGATGTAGTATGAAGTATTAATTACTTTAGCCCAAAAGTATTGAGGTAAGTCATATTCACTCAATATTATCCTTGCCATCTCTTATAAAGATCTATTTTTCCTTTCAACTACTCTATTTTACTGAGGTGTTCTTGGTGCAGAGAATGTGTGTGAAATTCCATTGCTTTCACAAAAGGCAGTGAATTTCTAGTTTTAAAATTCTCCACCTCGATCACTTCTTATGTCTAATATATGAGAATCTTGTTAATTCTGTACACATTTGGTAAATGCTTCAAAGAATGAAAAAGTCTTCTCTTTAGAAGTGAGAAAAATTATCTAGGTGAATCTATAATAGTCATCCACAATGACATATGCATAATATTTCCCTCCAAGACTTCTAGTTCTTATTGGTCCAACAAGATCCATGTGTAGTAATTGAAGTGGTTTAGTTGTGTATAATTTTTTGTTTGATTTGAATGATTCTTTAACTTGCTTTCCTTTTAAGCAAGCATCACATGATTCATTTTGATCAGTTTGAGTAAGCCAACAACAAGATCTTTGTTGTATAGTTTTTCAATCATGAACTTGTTGGCATGTTCCAGTCTTTTATGCCAAAAGAAAGATTCTTCGTTATTCGCAACAAGACATTTGACTTGGATATCACTCAAACCTATTAAATACACATTTCCATGTCTTTTACCAAGTACTACAACTTAATTTCAACTATCTATTATGGAGCATATATGTGATTCAAACACAATATAATATCCATTATCACAAAACTGACTAATGCTTAACAAATTGTATTTTAATCCTTCTACTAGGAAAACATTTGAAATAGTAATAGAGGGAGGTTGGCTAATCTTACCAATCCCAACTACTTTACCTTTACCATTATCTCCAAAGGTGACTGTTCCTCCATTTTTAGCTTTTAATTCTATGAATAGTTCCTTCTCCCCTATCATGCATCTTGAGCAACCACTATCAATATACCATTTGCTACTCCTTGTGGCTCTCAAGCACATCTATAATAATAAAATCAAGCTATAATTTTTGGTACCCATATTATTATCTATTGATATTAATGTATTTATTATGTTAGCAATAGTTTTTGGTACCCAAATATGATTTTGTTTTGGTTTTAATTTTCTTCCATGATTGCTATTTTTTTTCTTTGATTTTCTCTACTTTTCTTCTTTGTCTTTAGTTTAAATAATGTAGAAGTTAATATTTTTCTAAGAGCAAGATTTTCTCCTTTTGATTGCTTAAGTTTTATGTTAATGTTAGTTTTGAGTTGAGAATTTTCTTGTTTTAACATAGAACATTCATAGATTGTCTTTCTAATTCTCTTTTATATTCTTTGTGTTTAGCTTTTAAAGTTTTAAAATCTAAGTATAATTCATCTAGTAATTCCTTTAAATCAAAAGTTTCAGTTTTTGAATTTACCTCATCTTTATGAATGGCCATGAAGCTTATTCCTATATGATGCTCCTCCTGATTTCTTTCTTTGGAGTTTAGTGAACTGAATTGAGCTTCATTTTCTTCTTATATTTCACTCGAACTTTCTTGCATCATATTTTTTAGCATTTCCTATGCAACCATCCCTTTCTTCTTCTTTTCAAATTTGCTGTTGTTAGAAGTATTCTTTTTATCAAAGTAGGAATTATACCTTTTCTTCTTGTCTCCTTGCCTTTTGTCTAGTTTTGGGCAGTCAAATCTCATGTGTTCATATTTGTTACAAATGTAACATGTTGGAATCTCCTTTTTCTTTTCCTTGCTCTTGTTGCTGTTTTTGAAGTTGTTTCCAAATTTTTTCTTTCTAATCATATTTTTGAATCTTCTGGTGATCATTGCCATATCCTCGTCATCTACACTCGTTGAGGTTTCTTCTGAAGATTCTTCATTTTCTGAATCAGCTTGTAAAACAATCTTTTTGCCATTGAATTCATCTAGAACCTTTTACTTCATTAAGACTTCATAGGTTATAAATGATCCCATGAGTTCTTCCACTTTCATCTTACTCAGATCCTATGTTTCCTCTATAACAACTACTTTTGGTATCCAAAATCTATGTAGAGGTCTCAATGTTTTCTTAACTAACTTGGGTTCTTCATATTTCTCTCCCAAGCTTTTTAGTCCATTGGTGATTTTCTGAAACCTTCCAAACATTTCAGAGATTGTTTTTGATTCCTTCATGGACAAGACTTCATATTCTTGCACTAGAATATTAAATCTTAGTTTCTTTTACTTGATTTGTTCCTTCATGTGCTACCTAAAGTTTATCCCAGATTTCCTTGGTTGAGTCACAAGTAGAAATCTTTTCAAATTTAGATGAAGATAGTGCATACTAGAGACAGTTCTTTACTTTAGCATCATGTTCTACTGTTTGAATATCTTCTGGTGTATATTTATCTTCTGTGTTTGTAACATTCTTTCCATTCTTAACTGTAAGCTACAACTGGTAATTTGTGACAGTCAAAAAATTTTGCATTCTCATCTTTTAGTACCCATAATTGGTTCTATCAAAAAGTGAGGGTCTAGAAGTAGATTGCCCTTCAACAGATATGTTGTGGAACACACTGGCCATTTAAATCTCTTCATAAGTTAATATATTGGTAATTGAAAATTAACTGGTGAAGCCTGCTTTGATACCACTTGTTGGTCCCTAGCTGGACTGGTAGCTCAATAGGGGGTTGAATTGAGCTTTCTAAAATTTTGGCCAATAACTTGAGGGATGTGCTTAAAATATAATAAAGAATAGTTTGCAGCACATATACATAGAATTTTTATAGTGGTTAAGCCCTTCTTGGGTTCCTACTCCACTTCTCTGAGTCAGTCTCTTTTACTAAACTCAGGTTCCACTATAACACTTATTGGTTTTGCAAGTTCATCAACAACTTATTGATTTTCCATGTTCATCAGAAACTTTTACACATTGATTTTCAAGCTTACCAACTAACTTATACACATTGGTTTCCAAGCTTACCAATTAACTTATTGGTTTTTCAAAGCTAAACAGAAACTTTTAGAAACTATTGGTTTCACAGAGCTTACTAACTAATGCTTTGTTTTTTAAATGAAATGTACAAAAATAATGTCTCTTACTTAGGCAAACATGTACAAAAATTAAAGCTTAATTGAAAGAACAAAATAAGTAATGAGATTAGATTCAAAATCCTTTTGAAGTTGATGAAAATCTGATTTTGAAAACTCCGAATACTTTGACAGTGTCGTAGTAGCTGGAGTTGAATGATGGAAAGGTGTGAATGCTCTTCCTTTAATCAAAGAAGATTTTTAGTATAATCTTTATTGTATTTAAGTGTCGTATTAATCCTCTATATATAGGATTTGAAAATTTTATTCGTTGCAACCTTTGGCATAATTTTTAAATTAGTTAGGCAGGTTTGGTAATGACTTTTACATATTGTCAGGGTTCAAAAATTTTGAGTGGTATCTTCAGAACTTCTATGCTTCAATTCATACCTTAAAAGAATTTGTGAAGTGGTTCTTTAGAAGTTCTATGGTAAGTATGTTTTTAGCAGTATCCTTTTAAGAATTTCTATCCACTATCTTTTCTTTCAATGGTCATAATTTAGGCTTCTGAAGAACTTCTGAGTTGCCTCTGATTTTCCTTTGAAGTTTAGACTTTACTTCTGTATAACTTCATTGAATCATGTTGACTTGAACATGCCTCTGAGAATGCTTATGACTTGATTTTGCATAGTGTGTCACAATTTCTGTATTTCTTCTGTATAGTGTGACATATTTTTGCGTTACTTCTAAGTAGTGCTTTAATGTTTTACATTGTTTTTGTGTTCATGATGGTGCTTTTGTGTTGCTTCTAGCAATTCGAGAATTCTTTTAGCATGGTTCTAAATATGTGAAGTATCTTCTGGATTGATTCTGTGTAGCTTATTATATTTATGGGTTGCTTCTATGTGATAGAACAATGCTTCTACATTGCTTTTGTGCACCATGCCCATGTTTTGTATTACTTCTGTGTAGTGTTGTATTTCTTCTGGCATGATTCTGAATAGCTGACTTGTCTTTTGGGTTGCTTCTATTTGTTTCTCTAAAGATCTTCTGTGTACGAATATTATTTCTATTTTACTTCTGACTTGCCTCTATACTTCTGAGATAACTTTTATTTTTCTTTTGAAGTTTGGTATTTCTGTATTTTGATTCTGAGTCAGTTCTGAAATGCTTCTGGCTTGGTTTTGAATTACCTTTGGTAACTTCTAAGTGCTTTTGAGTTACGCATTTCATTTCTGATGTCATTCTGAAACACTTCTGTGTTACTTTTGATTAAAATCTGATGTGATCTTTGATTTCTTCTCGGCTTCCAACTTTCATACCAAGCCTCTTATTAAAGTTTGAATTACTTTTTAATGATTTTTGAACATCCTTTTATTTGGGCATTCCTTTGTATATATTTCTTTAAAGGGTTACTATAATGATTTATAGTTAACACCGTTGTTTACTTTCCTTAATCTATTTTTATACTTAATGCTGCAACACTTGGAAAGTAATTTGTTAGTACCTTAATTCTTCACTCATTTATTTATTCATCATCAAAATTATTTTATTTAATCTCATTTATCATCAAAGTCAAGCTTAGTAAAGGGTTTAGACTTAACAATCATAAGAAGGAAGATGTGCAAATGCTAATGTTTTTATTACATTAAAAGATCATAACAAGAAAAAATAACACAAATAAAAGTACTATAATCATTCTACTTTGGCATTTAGTCTTGTGCTTAAGTTTTAGTATAATGCCTTTGTATTTCTCCAACTCTTCATATTCCTTTCTTATCCTTTTATTTTCTTCCTTCAAATTTGCAAGATGGTACACTTTAGTCTTCCACCTCTTAATTATTTGTTGTTGCTAATTCCTAAATTCATGCTTTCTCTTAGTAAGTGGTGGATCAACCCATTGAAAGTATCCACAGGCTTGCAGCCCCTCCAGTTAACACATTAATCAATAAAAAATAAATTAAAAGGCAAAATTATTTCAACTATATAGAACTTACAAATGTACCAACTAAAGACATTTATGACCAACTCACAAAGTAAAGAGGACAAACAAGAAATCACCTCGCTAGGTTTCTATTAGTATATGATGTAAGCAAACAAGCAACCCTTCCACATTAACATAACTTTCCATGGGTAGTGGTTGACAAAGTTATGCTATTACTTCATGATGCCATTAGCTTGAAAAGCCTAATTTTAAAGTAAGCATTCTCATATCAATAGAAAAAATAAGGGAAGAACTTCTTTCCAAATTGTTAAAGATTATATATAATAATGATATTCTATCTTCTGGAGGACTAACTCCTGCATTGTCCTTATGCATAGGATAATTTCTCTTGTCATGCCTAACCACCACCTTTTTACAACCTTGACAAAGATGATCGTCATGCTTGTTGGCTACAACTTCCAACATGGATTTATATCTTACAGTAGTCCTTCGTTTTATTTTTACAACATGTGAATCATGCAATTTTGTAGGCAATGATATTCCTAACTCATGGTCTGCATTATCCATGATTTCTATATCATGTACATGTAAATTCTCTTCATTGTTGTGTACTATATCTTCATTGGATGGACTGGAACCATGTTTTTCTTATAGCTCCATTTTTGACATCATTATCAAGATATTTTCTAAGCCTTTATTAACAACCATAAATAATTTATAATTTGTAGTCAATTTAGCTACTACTTCAAACCACTTCTTAAATAGTTTGTGATATCTCACTAAACCAAAATTGTCAACATTTGAAATAACATGTGTACAACAAAATGTAATATTTTCTTTTGTTCTTTTTGTTTCCCGCTTTAAAATATGTGAATCAGGCATATGCATAATACCCAGTAAACAAAATATAGCAGAAATATGCCGACAAATAAAACCATGAAATTCAAAACTCAGGCATCTGCAAAATGCCATATTTTTCTCTCATTGTCCCACGTAATCCTTCTTACTTTGTCTTCTTCTCTATTCTCATACTTGAACACCTCATATTTATCTATAGGCCAATCTGTCTCTTCAAACACTTCAACATATATTGAGTTGCAACTACTTGTTCTTGATATTCATTAAAAATCTTCTTGTTAAAAATTTTACTCATGTATAACTCTATCATATGTGAGGTTGCCAATGCCGGTGTGCCATATGTGGTAGTACAATTAGCCTGAAGTTCATCATGCCATCTTCTCTTAATAGCCTGATCATATGCTTCTACAAATTCAAGTAGTTTTATTGTATAATTTACAAACTTGTCAAACAATGAATTTATGCTCTCAGATCACCCTATGGTAGTTATCCCGACCAAAAAAATATGCCTCACATATGCAAGAACCCACATTTTATGAAATTTATACAAATTTTGCAACCATCCATTCTATTCTAGTTTAAATTTCGACATAATATTACTCCAAGCAAATTCAAAATCTTCTATACCATTAGTATTATAGATGCTATTTGACCACTATGATTTAAAAGATTGATATTGATGGATAATTATAGCCAACTTCTCATGAAACTCCTTGTTTAGATGCCAAATGCATATGACATGGTGGGTTTCTAGAAATATCTCTTTCATAGCCGCTAAAATTGTGGCATCTTGATCAGTTAAAATCACTTTTAGAGGTACACCACCTATAGTCATAAGACATGTATTAAATAACCATTTAAAATTCTTCTTTATTTTACCAAAAAGGAGGCGGCCCCAAGCAATACCTACTATTTAAGGTGGTTCACTCTAACAAATGGGCCGAAAGGAATCTCATATTCATTTGTTTTATATGTTGTGTCAAAACACACCATGTCATTAAATGCAGCATAATCAATCTTTGAATCCCCATCAACCCAAAAACATGATGTTAAGTGATTATCATCATCATATTGCATGTTAAAATAAAAAATAGGATCAATTACAGTTTTCTTCTGAAAATGTACCATCAAATCCATTGTGCCACCACTATATCTTTTTTGGCGCCTTTTTATTGAGTGCATTTCTTAATGGACTTGATAGAAACCTAATAATTCTAGCCCACCTATCTCTAGAGCCATATAGTCCGAAGTCCTCGCTACACTAGTGCCCACTTTATGCAAGCCTTCAACAATGTGTATGTGAGACATTCAAACATATTTATGTGAACGTAGTCAATGAGACTTAACAGGTGTCTCACATGTATCAGTACGATCCTCCACAAATTTTCAAACCTTCCATTTTTCTAACCCAACCCCTTTATTAACTACAATCAAATCAAGGTAGTTGCTTCTAGTTAGACTCCTTTCTTCTTTTAGTATCAACTGTACTTTTTCTCCAACCAACTTTTGAACAAAGAAGTTCATGAGATTCAAGATCACCATTTGCTAATTTTCGTGTGGACCTTTCTTGATAATAAAACCACACAATTTTGCATAGCCATTATAGAAACTACATACATCTTCCTCGATAGAAAAATCTTGACCAATGTGTGGAGTCAGTTTAGATGCAACTTTAGGGGTAAAATGATAAACATCAAATTCAACATTCTATTCTCTTTCCATTATCCATGCATCATTCATTTCAACATTCTGCATAACTCCATCTACACATGGTGACCTACCATCTTGAACAACATTTTTTCCAGTTTGCATACAAAATTCCATTCTGGGATATACTACCCATATCACAAAATAAATAATGAATATTAATAATTCAATTGTCATGCCCTGCCTTCTAAGGCGCAACCTACCATTTTGCACTTTAATTTACTAGAATTTGCCCACTTTGAGGGTGGGGTGCTTGAGTCCCATTTTGGAACTTGACTAGTTACTACAGAAAAAATGGACAGGTTATTCCCTAAAATATTAGGGTTTAACCTCTATGAATATTTATCAAATAAAATTAAAATAATAGTTCTAAATATCAACATCCACCTACCCCACCCCTAGATCTCACTGAATCATGATGGCAACACACTTATCACTATAGTTATACAAACTCATTCTTAAGAAACTGAATAATTTTCTATTACATGCTTTTTACCACCTTATACATAAATTAAAAATTATTAATTACAATCATACAGATCCAAATGAAAATTTGATTTTACTAAAACACAAAGGGGATTACAGCCCCACCATTCTGTCATATTACCAAGATGTCTTCAAACACTGCCCATCAGTTCCAACCCTCAGTTGGAATTCTTTACCTGTCATGTTAGCTAAAAAAATAAATAAGAAGATATGGGTCCGGGTAACTAAGTAGGCAAGTACTATAGAAAATATGAATCAATAACCAATATGCATTATATTCAAATCCAAAATAGATTCAATCCATGCTCTACCTTATCATATTCCAACATTCCATATCCATCAATACAATGATCAAATTACATATTTTACACATATATTAATGGGATATTTTTAATCCTGCACATTTAGATAGCCATACATAAGGATAATAATCATATACTAACATCAATAGTTCAATCAAAGGGATTTTTGTTATCCCTAACATTCATGCTTTCACAATCATTCATAAACTAATCATAAATATCAATTTAAACAATTATAGGATATCAAGTATCCCCATCCAAAATAATCATGCCCAGATTATAAACAAATGGGACATTTAAATCCCCATCCATTCATCACATTCAATAGAAAGAGAAGCCTACTTACCTCCATAGTGAACTATTCCATTATCATCATTTTCAATCTCCCCATCTCACGCCGTGCTCAATGGATTCTACAACTCACATATATCATTACATATACATACATGACTAATTCTCATTATTAACATGAAATAAAATGTTCAAATACCATAACTAATCCATTTATAAGTCCACTCACTTCTCAAGTGAACAATTGTACTTTTAACATTAGCCATAAGGTTATTTACCTTTGTAATCATGCATTTGAATATACTATTTTCATGTTTTATTCATACCCAATTCATGCTACAATAAGATTAATCAATCACATATGTTTTCTCTTTAATTCATTTCATCAAACACCTTCTGAACATCACTTAGTTGTAAGTTTCTCAATCAACATGGATTAGGGGATTTCATTCCTAGCTCCATATAACGAACCCATAGCATAATTAACATAAATTTTACTTTAATAACATGCTAATCCAACTTTTAATCCAATTAAATCAGTGCATAATCATATATTTACACAAAACCCTCAATTACTATTCACTCAAGTTACCATTCATAGCAAGGGTAAATCAAAAATCACATTTCCAAGTCCAAATTATTATAACACATTAACAACACATAATTACTCCATTTGCCCATGTATTCCATAACAAAATATCATCATTTCTATTCTAATATTATTGTAAACAAATGGGTTGAAACCCTAGCAAACCAAATTTTATGATTTCTCATGCCCAAATCACCATAATCCATCCATAAAATCATTTCCCCCATGATTCCTACATCAATTCTATTATAATCTCCCCAAAATCACTGTTCATGAAATCTACAAAACCTTAGCTACGCAAAATAGAAAATTGGTTGGGGAAAACAACCTTAACATGAAATCCAATCACCACTTTCATTCCAAAGTATGAATTCATTCCTAAATCTTTAATAATTAGCCATAGGTCATGCCCGCTAAGATTTCCAGACTAAAGAACATGCCCAAATAGCAAGACAATCGAGTTATAATCCACAAACTCATGGTTTCTTATTTAAATCTAGAAGATTTCTAGCTAGAACAACTTATAAATCAACTTTAGGATGTTGGGTTTCAAGGGTTGGGATGTCAAAACCAGAGCAAAAGAGGAAGGAGGAAGAAAATAAAAAAAATGGCTAAGAAGCCCTTAAAAAGTCATATTTTTGGGTGCTCCAAAGCACCACAAACATCCAATGCCGTAGCATTGTGCCATGGCACAATGCCATGGCACAAAATTCCCTGCCCATTTCCCATTTTTGAATCAGTGCTGTGGCACAATGCCATGGCACTAACTTGCTGCCAACCTAGAGCAGTTTTCATAAATTGGCCATATCTCCCTCATATGATGTCAAAATTAGGTGATTTTTGATGAACCTTAAATATAATTTCAAGATCCATAACTTTTTTTTTTCATATTTTCTAATTCTTTCTCCAAATATGATTAATTTTCCCACAAAGTGATGCCTTTTGTTTTAACCCAATTTAAAATTCTAGAGATAGCCATAGTATTTTAGCTATAACTTTCTTATATGATATCTGATTTATATGATTCTTGATTTATTGAAAGATAAACTTAAAAATATACAATTTTCATGTTGGACACTTTTTCTAAATCATTCATATTATGTGCCAAAAATCAAGTACAAGTCACACCTATATCATTGTTAGCTTCATGTTCTCATACAACTATGCTCAAAATATAAATTAAATTCAAAACTTTCTTCATTTTTAACACTCAATAACACCATAATGTGGTAAAACATATAATTAGACAAAATTAACACCCCCAGGTGTTACACCAATATACATAACTATATATGCAAACTCTTAGATATACATAATTATATGATTAGAAAGAGTTGATATTTTTACCCACAAGACAACAATCCAATGCACATTTAGGAATTTCATTTGCTACATAGTAGCATATTTTATTATCTATTGGTTTAAACACTACAAAATATGAACACTAAAGCCAACAAGTAATGTTGCATTTGGTATTTTGGAAATCAAAGGAATTATAAACTAACTTGATGCTTTAGTGAGGAGTCCCATCCGATGAAGCCCATGACTAATGAAGCAAAGGATTGAGGAGACGTGGAAGAGGTGAGATCTACTATTGCTGAGGAGACATGGAAGGGGCGAGATTTACTAGTGCTGAGGAGACGTAGGAGGGGGGTAGGGTTCTGCTATTGTTGAGGAGACATGGAAGGGGTGGTTTTTGTTGATTCGAGGGAGGAGACTGAGTTTGAGCTTGAAGGAGGAGAGTCGGAGGAGAGAGAAGAGTAGAAATCACCTACAAATTTTTTTTTGCCTCTCTCAGATGGGCTAAGGCACAAACGGGAAATGGAGGAGGGCATGGGCGGGAAATGGAGAATGGCTTTTCATGCGAGTCGTGCGAGGTATGAGTTTTAAAACTTGCAAACTTCTCCTATTTTCGGAAATGCAGAGATGCAGAGAGGGTTAGGATGACTCTCGGTTGATCATGTGGCTAGTGATACCCCTGCACGGAAGTGCTTCTGTACAGGGCTCCTTATTTAAATGGCGCTAATACATACATATATATACATTTATATATATATATATGTATGTATGTATGTATGTGTATATATATGTATATCTATACATATACATATACATATATATATATATATGTATATATATACACATACATTCATGCATACATACATATATATATGTATATATATATATGTATGTATGTATGTATGTATGTATATATATAGGGTTCCAATCTAATGGAACAGATCCCACAGAAATATTTTGGTGGAAACTCTTCATTTGGGCCCACCTTAATGATTAAACAAAATTTAATCTAATAATTTTATTTAATATTATTTTTTTAATTACAATACCAAAAGTCATTTCAATTGAAGTCTAGCATAAGTTGTATCATTTAACAAAATATAATTATACATAAAATATGAAAGTCACTTGGATCTATTACTCGCGTGTTAGAATGTTATAATAATTTATAAAATCAATCATCTACATGGAAAGAATATTTTAGAAGGTATAGATATGTAATTAAAAGCTTTAAAATTTATGTGAGAATCAAAAATTTTAATGCATCAATAGTTACCCTTAAATGATTATGACCCATATGAGTATTTGATTTGGATGAATTTTAGATTCATAGCTAAATGAATTATTCTAAATATAATGATCAGATTAGATTTTGTTAATCATAAAGGTGGGCCCAAATGAAGTGGTTCCATCCTAATATTTTGGTGGAATGAGATATTCTCACATGGTGGAAACTCTTTGGTGTTATTAGGACCAATCAGATCGGCCCATCGAACCAGTTCAACCATAAATCGATTGGTCTAACTTGGTTTGGTCCAATAGTAGATCTTAATTTTAATTTTGTTAATTGAATAAATGGATAAATTCAAGTAGTAAAGAATTATACAAAAATATTTATATTTAAATTAATATCAATGGTTTATATTTTTCAAAATTATGCTATATCATTTTTTGATTTTTTTTAAATTTTAAAACTGGTTCAATTTGGTTGGTCAAACTGATTGGACCATGATCCAAATACCTGACCGGTTCAACCATCGGTCCAATTTGATAACACTAGCTACAAGCATGTAATTTCATCAAATTAAGGTTTTTGTAGGAAAGTTACAAACTTCTTTTACCCTAGTGGATTTCATTGTAAAGAACTTCCTGAAATTACCCATCTCAAAATGAATAATCAAGTGGAAGACAGTACACTCTATGGCTTTCAGTTGCATAGGTCCTCTAGTATGGAGGCCATGGTAAAGTTTATTAAGAGAGAGACCATTTAGAAGCAACGAAAGGAGATGAATGGTTGCTTGGTTGATCTAATGCTTGCTAATGTGAGGAACAATCTAAATCTTAGGCTCAACTTTGGCTGTGGTATTAGCTGAGTCTTAGGCAGTATGAACAGTAACCACCCTTGTAACTATAGCAACCACTGTAGCTCCCCTAGCACATAGCAGGTAATGTACCTTAAACACATTAGTCCATTTTGACATATATGGACCCAAATCATTATAAACTAAGTTTAATGCAAGTTAGATCATTACAATTTGCCCATTTTCAAATGCTTTAGAAAACCATAAAAAGTATTCAAGTTAATAACTCATATAAATTCATATTTCATATGTTTCTTTGGTTTTCTACAATTGGTGGCTTGATTTTACAAATGTTAATAACATACATAGTATATCATCCATTCACTCAACTTACATTTGGAATTTTAATATCATTGCACCATTATAGTCAATGTAGTTTAATCATTCTTCAACCATTTCACTTTACAGTCCAACTCATTCATTTCATATTGTATTAAATTCATCAAAATATGGTAATAGCATTTTATATATCAATTTACCATTAAATAACATTCAAACACATTCGATATCATTGATTGCAAGATGAATTCTTCCATATGTATCACTTCCAAAACTTCACAAAACTTCATTAGCTTAGATCAAGTCTTAGAAAAGTTTTGTTGTCATAAAAAATATATACCTAAACTCAACAAAGGTCATGCTGCATGATGGTCAAATTCTAATTTCTTGCAAGTGCACAAGTCTATCAAAGTATAATGTGTAAAAACATGGGTTGATCCCATAGAGAATTGATCAAACTAATTCAAATTAACCTAGCTAATTTTATTCAAAAAATCCTAAATCAATAATACGAGAAATAAACTAAGTAAATCCAATTCCAGAGATATCAAAAAACAACTAAAAGAATGAATAATGTAAGAGAAACTGTTCAGAATGCCAGAGTCTAGGGATCTGTTTTCACCACCCACTGATATACTATGTCATTGGGATATTGACTTCAATTCATTATCTTGGGTTCATTCTATTCAATATATGATCATTATCATTAGGCATGTGGGTTTCAATCAAGTATTTTCAACCATCAAATTACCAATGGTATGTAGTATATTTGAGGTTGAAAATCCATTAAGATCGGAAGAACTTTAATGAACCAAATAGCATCGTTTAGCATAAGGCGTGTATCATAACCATGTCTCAGACAATCAATTCAATTAATAAAATTGGTGATCAAGCAAATAAATAAATCAAATTATTACTAATAAACTCATAATTTATCATGTTTCAATACCTAAATTCACCTAGTTTGGATCCTCAATTGATGAAAGTTATTGGCTTTGATTATATTGCACTTAATGTTAAAACAATTGAAGATGACAAAAGGCATCACTTTAAGGCCATTTTTTGTACATATGGAGACTGATTCAATATCATGTTCAACATATGAGTTTTGCCCTTTATGTTAACTATCCAATGAATCAAGAATCACATGATTTTGAGATCAAACGTGGAAGTTATGGCCAAAAAGACTGCAACTATCTTAGACTTCAGATCTGCTGAATATGACAAAATATGTCAATTTTATTCAAATTTTGACAAAGGTAAAGGCTGATTTGGAAAATGTGTTCTTCATAAAAATTATGGCCCTTAAAATTATATGTCCAATACATGAAGAATCAAGTGATTCTAATATTACATAAGAAAGTTATGGTAAAAATACCAAATGCTATTCCTAGTGAACAGTACCGCGAGCACATGAAATGGATAGTGAGTTGGGCGCTGCAACGCTAGTGCAATGCGGGAAAAGAGTCTATTTTTAGTAATTCTTGTTATTTTGTGTAAGGGGACTTTGGGAAACCATATGGACACGTAAAATAACCATAATTTGGGTTATTTAAGGAGGAGAAAACATAGAAACAAGGAGACTTTTTCAAGAAGATAAGGAAGAACAGATTTGGAGTAAGGAAGATCATTGGAGAAAGTTGCTACAACTTGAATATTTTATTTTCTTTTTATTTAGTTCATCTATTATTTTTGAATCAACATTCAAACTTGGATTATGATGATGTTTATCAATTATCCAGTTTGTTTTATGATGTTTATCAATTACTTTATTGGTTTTAATTCAACTATGATGTTCTAAACTTCTTTTATCTTAGTTTAGATGGATCCTAGCAATGAATGGACCCAACTACTATATTACTCAGATTCATTAAATATAATGAATGAAATAAGATAATATTGATTTTATTAACCAACATCCTTGATTGACATAGAATATTTGTTAGAGCTACATCATCACCCTAGAACAAAAAAATTAGTTCATGGAAAAAATAAAAGGAACACTCTTCATGGTTGAAATGTTGCAGAACTTGATTCTCATCTTTCTCTATTTTCTTGCTTGCCTTGCCAAAAGCTCTCTTCGCTTTCATCAAAATTCTTTTTATAACCCTAAAATAGGGTTTAAGTGCACCTCACTTCAATTAAAATGTATCTTACGCAAAATACTTAAACTACTAAAAATACATAATGTTTTCGCACTGATTGGGTGCTGCGGCGCCCAACTATCTGTTCTAATTCTCCTTGAAATAGCAGCTTGGGTGCTGCTGCTCCCAACCTTCTAGCAAATTTCATCTTTAGGCAACAATGTGGGTGTTGTGGTACTCAGCGTCCGAGCTTCTGTCACCCTGCATCTTCAAAGTAGCATCATGGGACAATCTTCCTTCTTAGCAACATTTCTCCTTCATTTCCAACTCCATTGCATTGCTCATTTGACTCTTCTTCTTTACTTTATTTTTCCTCCTCTTCTCTTCAATTTCTAATGCCCTATAAACAACCCACAAAAAAACACATAAGATTTACCTAAAACTCTCAAGAATAGACCAATAATAAGCTCAAAAGATACATAATACAAGTGAATAAAATTCACTTATCAAATACCCCCAAACTTAATATTTTGCTAGTCCTTGAGCAAAATAGAAGTAACCAAAACTAACATTCAAGATAAGCCACAAGCCATTTTCAAGAAAACATCAACTCATACACCGATCAAGTTCAACTGTCAAAGACCTCAAAAGATTTCATATAAATATAACTTAAGATAAAATTTCAAAATGCTATGCATATCTAAAATTTCAATTCAAAAATTGCTCTAACTCACTATTGATTCCTTATGTGTGTGCAAAAGATATAGCCATTATGATTCAATCACTTTGTGACTTAGATGAATTTATGCAACTAATAGAACATGTTTGACTTTTGAATTCAAAACCCCATAATCTCCTCTTTCTCATCATTCTCTACTAATATTGACAACTTATCACCAAGAATCAGTAGGTCTTTTTAAGCTTGCAATGAGGCCTTGGGTTTTGCTAACAAAGAAGGGGATAAATGATTCTCAAAGTAAGAGATAAGCAAATGCATGCTCACATCACTCTCTTGACTTAATTCTCTATTTTATTTTTTTATTTTATTTCGGGTTGTATTACTACCACACCTCCAAAGTTATTTTCTTTTGATTTCCTTTGGGATGTGATCCCCCAAATTGAATAATAAAACCTTTCTAATTCTTTCCTTTTTGTCCTTTTTCTGTTCTTTTGGCATTCTCTCTTTCTGTTTTTCCATATACCACCCCCAAACTTATCTTCTTTGGTTCTCTCATCCCTTTTTAACAACCTTGTGCATAACATGTCTCTTAATAGGTTAGGCATGATTTTTTAGTCTCAGTATGATTAAGATGATGTAGCTAAATAACGAAACAGAATGGTGGTCTATCAAATGCTTAGCATATGTCATTCTTTTATTAAGGTTCAATGGGGACACTAGTGACATAAATGTATTAGGATAGCTTGAAAGGCTCAAACTGATCAAAGAATGCCTAAATCAACTTCTTAGTGATTTATCACCTAAAATTTTGCCTTGAATAATGATTAAAATAAGTTCTAGAGTTCACATAAGTCATGTCTACATAGTTACATGAATTTTCTCTCAATATTCAAGTCAAGCCCATAGACTAAGCATACATCTTTCATCTTCCAAAAGCTATACTCATTCTTCACATTCTTATCATTGGTCCCAAACAAAGGAACCTAATCAGCTCAAGAAAACAAACTAAACAAAAAAACACACAAATGTTTTAAAGAAAAAACACAACACAAAACCAAACACTTGAAAAGCATAAGAAAAACACACACATATCCCTAAACTTAAATGAAACATTGTCCTCACTATTAAAGAAAAGATTAAGTTCAATTACTTCCCTGTATGGAGTGTACTCAATCATCTTCTTCTTCATCATCCAACCCCTCAGGTTCATAAGTTGGTGAGTAGGGGATAAATGTTGGAGGCTGAGGAAATTGACTTGACTCAGTCCTTGGTTAATAGCATAGTTGGAAAATATTTGAGTCAAAGTAGTGTTGAATTGCAGCATGTAATCAAACTGCTACTCCTGCCTAACCAAAAACTAATCAGATCTTCTATTCATGGAGTTCTGCCATTGTTGCTGCTCCAAAGTGTTCTGCATGTCAAACATTTGATTATGCAAGTTTGATATTTCCAATTCAAAGCTAGCAGATCATGCACTTCATCAATGTTGTGATGTACTTGGCTATGAAGAGCTCGGCTATGACAATCTTGGCACATGAGAAGTGCTTGCTCCCTCTTCTATAGCTTCCCCCTTCTTTGTAAGCTTCTTGATCATGTCAAGAGTGATTGATGGCCTTAGGTGCTGTATTTCTTTTGTGGGACTATTAGTGACTCTCGTTTGCAAGCATAAATCATATATCAGGGATGGATGTCCAAAACCACCTATGTGTGTCAATACCTGAATAGTATGCATTATAGATCCCTCGATTACTATTCCCACATCAATAGAGAGACCTGTCTGAATAGCATAATTGAGCATTGCTTTCTCCTTTGTGACTTCAGTGAAGTGATTCATATGGAGCAACTTAGCAGAGATAAAGTAATGCCAGATTCTTCCTTTTGTCTTTAAACCTAATGTAAGAAAATTGAGTACAAAAGTTTTGGACCTTTTCCACTAAGTTCCTGGCTTGGCTAGAATTCCAATAATCTTCTCATAGTTGGGTCCCTATTCCATCATCGCAAAATATTCATCTTCATCTAGATCAAGAAGTTGGTACATCCAATTGATTATCCTCCTATTGAAAGGAACTAACTCCCCTCTCAACAATGCCTTAATTCCTTGGTGTTTTCTGGCATTTGCATAAAATTCTCTAATGAGAGGCACAAGAGTTGCACCTAGCTGCTTAGTAAATTCTTCCCAACTCCGATCCTTGATGATAGTATGGAAGGATCTCACTAGGTTTTCAAAACTCCTCTCTTGTATGCATCTCTTCTTAACTATGAAAATTTTGAATCTTTCCATTGCTTTGTCATTCACAAAGGTGGGATGAATTGAGGAAATTTGGGAGGAAGCTCGTTGTCTCTTAGGAGCCGTTCTTCAAGCACTCTTCAAACACCGAATCTTTTCACCCAAATCAACCAATTATCTTCACACAAAGAACAATATTCAACACTAACAATCACCCTTCCACATATCAAAGCCAACAATCCCTCAAAACATTTCTACAAACACCTCATGAACAAAGCACTATCCTCACTCAAGACTTTCAACAAACAGGTTGTGTGAAAAACCTGTTCTTCATAATTAAACACAATTCCTTCTTTCAATCTCCCCCAATCTCCCTTGAACACTCAATTTCACAATAAATTCAACATTCGAATGATGAAAAAGTTACTTTAAATCCTTTGTTGCATGAATTCCCAACATTCACTTGAAACCCAACTATTGCAGAATTTTCCGCATGAAGGAGATGAATTCTAAGTTGCAATTGATGAGTATGAGTGTGATTTTGATGATGGAAAATGTTTGGAAATGTGTTTTTGGAAATGTTAATCAAAGAAGTATTGGTTTGTGATGTTGGTTTTGCTCAAAGGGTAGCTTAGAATGGAGGGAAAGGGGCTTAAGCCCAAAGAACATGCAATGGGTGTAGGATTGCAAATGGATGGCATGAAGTAGGTATGGGCATTAAGGTACCCAACTAACTGGACACAAGACCTTTTTGTTGAGCCATCTAGGTGTTATGGTGCCCAAGTCACTGAAAACTTGGATCAAGTTGCTTTTTCTTGGCACTGTGGTGCCCACCCTGGGAGTTAAGGTGCCCAACTCTCTAGAAAATCAATACCATGTATGTACCATCTGGGGCATTGTGGCACCCACATTAGAACTTGATTGCATTGCTGCTTCAATGGGCATTATGGCACTCAAGTCTCTGAAAACTTTGCATCCATGCATCTACTTGTTCCACATACCTCCTCCTATTATTCTTCAGTGTCCAATTTATATTCTGATCGGCAAAACAAACATTACACCTAAAGTTAAGATAAAAACTACCTAAAATATGCATGATTAATTAAAAAAATGAACAATCCAAACCTAATGAAAATCAAATTAGCATGCAATCAACTAAACTAATGCTAAAAAAACAAAGAAAGTTTAGAAGCTTAGGTTTCCTCCCAAGAATAGCTTTATTTAACATTTGTGCAAGATGACTCAATGGTCTACTACCTCTGAAAATCCACAACTTCATCCAATTGCATTGGCAAAAAATCTCTCACATATCTCTTTATCTGATGACCATTGACCTTGAACTTTTTTCGTTCTTCAAATTCTCCAACTCAACAATGCCATGTAAAAAAACTTTTGTTATCAGAAATGGACCAACCCACTAGGACTACAATTTTCTTGGAAATAGACATAATTGTGAGTCATACACCAAACCTCCATCCCTGGTTTGATGCATCTTTTCTAAAGCATTAGATCATGATATCTCGTTGTTCTTTCCTTGTAAATCTTTGCATTTTCATATGCTTTATCTCTTAACTCTTCAAATTCATTCAATTGAAGCTTCCTTTCCTCACTAGCCTTTTGTAAATCAAAATTCCACTTCTTGATCTCCTAATATGCTCGGTGCTCCAACTCTGCAAATAAATGACATGCTTTACCAAACACAAGCCTATAAGGACTCATTCCAATTGGGGTCTTATAAGTAGTTCTATATGCCCAAAGTGCATCATTCAACTTCATTGCCCAATCTTTCCTTGAAGTGTTCATTGTCCTCACTAAAATAGCCTTGATTTATCTATTGTTTACTTTAACTTGTCCAGAAGCTTGTGGATGATACAGTGTTGCTACTCAATGAGTGATATTGTACTCTTTAAATAGTGTTGCAAACACCTTATTACAAAAGTGAGTACCTCTATCAATAATAATTACTCTTGGAGTTCCAAACCTGGTAAAAATCCTATCTTTTAGAAATTTAAGCACAACATTAGTATCATTAGTTTTTGTAGCCATTACCTCAATCTACTTGTATAAATAATCAACAACAAGCAAAATTTACATGTTCCAATTAGATGGTGGGAATGGGCCCATAAAATCAATGCTCCATAGATTGAATAGTTCAATAAGTAAATTATCAATGCCCCATACATTGAATAGTTAAATAACTAAATTACCTATGATTAACATTTCATGTTGCTTACCAATGTTACCTATTCTTTGGCATTTATCACACTTTGCACAAAAGGCATGAGCATCATTGAAATAGTTAGCCAGTTAAAACTACATTGAAATACCTTGAGAGTGGTCTTCTTTCCTTGAAAGTGTCCTCCACAACTCAATATGTGGCAATGACACAAAATGCTCTACTGCTTGTTCTTAGATACACAACATTGAATGATTTGATTTGGACAAAATTTTAAGAGAGTTAAATCATCCCCAAAGTAGTGCTTCACCATTGATAAAGACCACTTCTTTCCTTATGAATTCAAACTTGGCTTAAAAACCCCTTTTAACAAATAATTTACAATATCAGCATACTAGGGTTCCTTTTCTTGCATAGAAAAGAGTTGTGTTCCTTAGGGAAGATCTCATTGATGGAGTAATTTCTCCATCTTTGCTTTTCTCAAAATCAGTCTGCTCCAAAAGCCTAGATAGATGATCAGCTATGACATTTTCACTTTCTTTCTTATCCTTGATTGTCAGATCAAATTCTTGTAGCACTAAGACCCACCTGATCAATCTAGGTTTGGCATCTTTCTCGGTTAGCAAATGTTTCAAGGCAACATGATCAAAATAGATAATTATTTTAGAACTAATCAAATATGAGTGAAACTTCTCTAAAGTAAACACAATTGCTAAAAGTTCTTTTTCAGTTGTAGAATAATTCAGTTATGCTTCATTCAAAGTTTTGCTTGAATAATGAATCATATAAGGCAATTTATCTATCCTCTATCCTAACACAACACCAATAGCAAAATCAGATGCATCACACATAAGCTCAAAAGGCTGAGACTAATCAAAAATAGATAGAATTAGAGTAAATTTGAGTTTTTCTTTCAAGGTATTAAAAGAAACAAGGCACTCATAATCAAAACAAAATGTAACATCTTTAGCCAATAGGTTAGACAAAGGCCTAATAATCTTTGAAAAATCCTTAATAAACTGCCTATAGAAACTTGCTTGACTAAGAAAAATCCTTACTCCCTTGAGTGAAGTTGGGGTAGACAACTTAATAATTACATCAATCTTTACCTTGCCCACTTCTGTAACTATACTAGAAACTATATGTCCAAGAACAATCCCTTGCATAACTAGAAAATGATGCCTTTCCCAACTTAATGTCAAATTCATTTCGACAATCTTTTAAGTACCATTGTCAAATTAACAAGGCAATTTTTAAATGAACCACTAAAGACAGAAAAAGCATTCATAATACCTCAATAAACCTTTCAATCATATAAAAAAATTGACATCATGCACCTTTGAAAAGTTGAAGGGGCATTGCAAAGATCGAATGATATCCTCCAATAGGCAAATGTTCAAAATGATCACATGAATGTAGTCTTTACCTGATTTTCTTGAGAGATGGGTGTTGGGAATTATTGTATGATTTTGATTACAAAAAAAGTTGTTTTAGATTTGATATATGCTAATGATCTTGATTAATTTAGGAAACTTGAAATATAGTTAAGTATGCTTGAAGAACTATGCATTCTAGTGAAAAATCATTTATGCAAGCATATTTGCAAATCATTTGAAAATAAATAAAATCATTATGATCCACATTGCAACTAACTTAGATTATCATATTATATTATGTTGGATCATATTTACAATTGTTAGGATAAAAGCATGTATTTCATAGAATGATCATTCAAAAATAAAATGTGCTTTAATGAGTTTACATTTTCTAAAACATGATTAAAATTGATCTTCATGCTTTAGAACTTATATAAATCATATATGAATAAACATATGTTGAGAAATATCAAACTTCACAAAAGTGGCAAAAGTATAGAAATTTCTAAGTGTAAGAACGCTGTTACAATGATTTTGCCACAGTAAAATGCTACAGTATCGAACAAAGTAACCAGCTTCGGAAAAATGCTAAGCAATAAGGATTCATCCCAAACTAACTTTGGACAAAGTTGTTCATGACTGCTATAGTAACTACTATAGTGATTTCTACAATGAACTGCTATAGTAGATTGCTACAATGTTAAACAAAGCAACCACCTTTGGATAAATTTTTGGGCAAACAGATTTGTCTTGGAAAAAGCATTGTCTTTATGAATGCTACAGTAACATTCTACATTAACCTTTGGACAAACTTTTAAGTAGATAAATTTGTTTGAAATTTAATTCAAACAAAGTATCATCTCTATGAGTGCTATAGTAATTGGCTATAGTAATACTACTATAGTAACCTTTGGACAAACTTTTTTAGAATATAGATTTTTCCAAAATTAACTTTGGATAAAGTGTTGTCTTGGTGAGTGCTATAGTAATGCTGCTACAGTAACTTGCTACAATAAAAATTTATTAATTTCAAATGATTTGAAGATTTAATGCTCTATAAAGAGCTTTCTATTTTTGAGCAATCATCTTCTTCCCTACCAAAGAACGAGGTTGCAAACTTTACATTAGTTTAGAACCAATTAGAAGCAATGCAGTCGAATGGGAGAAAACCTCAACTTTCTTCTTCATTAAAAGCTGCTTGCAAACCTCTAATTCTGCATTCCATGAAAACCATTATTCTCTAACAGTCAAGTTTTTGAGAGAGCTACTTAAGGAGATTCTAAGGAATGTTTTTAGGAGGTTGCTGAATTTATATTGAAGATTTCTTTGAGCTCTAACCTTCTCACCCTCAAGCAACTAAAGGCCAAAGAGCTTAAACCTTCTTCATTCATTCAAGAGCTTCAACTGTCCAAATCTTCAAGGCCTCCTTTTTCATACATTAAGGGAAGAGCTGTTGCAACATAGAGAGCTGCTCAAATCATCAAGTCTTCCTCAGTGCTTCATTGAGATATCTGTAAAAGTGCGCTTTAAACTTCTCTATCTATTTTTCTGTGATTGTCTTTTGCTGGTAGTATGGACTAAACTCAAGAAGAGCTGTGACTGTCTAAGTGTAGATAAGAGTTATTATGTTTATAACCCCTTAATCTAAAATCTAGAAGAGTGTTGGAAGAACTATGGTTATGCCCCCTAGAGCTGGAATCAAAAAGAGTGCAGGGTGCACTATAGGGAGGTTGCCCAAACCATTATAAAAATTCATGTTGTTTGTATGTGTGCTATTTCTGATTTCCTTACTTTCCTTGTACTTTATTGATTCATTATTTATTACATAATTGCGTTGCACACAAGCTCAAAAAGAGAAAAATTATTTAATAAGGGTTAAGTAACAAATTTTTATAAACCTAATTCACCCCTCCCCTCTTGAGTTAAGCCATCCTATGGGACCCAACAATGGGAACCTAGTTATAACCTAAAAAACCATCCAAAAGACAATAATAAGCATGACTTGTCAATTGCTCAAGCATTTAATTAATAAAAGGAAGAGGAAAATGATCCTTTCTCGTAGATGCAATGAGTTTGCAATAATCTCAGCACATCCCCACCCTTTTGTTGTTCTTATTGGTACCAACTCATTTTCATCATTTTTAACCACAAAAATACTAGATTTCTTAGGTGCCACATGAACTAGACTTACCCATTCACTATTAGAGATAGGATAGATAATACCTGCATCAAGCAATTTGATCAACTCATCTCTAACAACTTCCTGCATGTGTGGGTTTAGTCTTCTCTGAGCCTCTCTAAAAGGCTTTGCGTCATCTTCTAAATGAATCATGCGCTCAGTTGGACTAATCCCTTTAATATCAGCTAAAGTCTAGCCTATAGCCTCCTTATGCTCCCTCAAAATGCTTAATAACCTTTTTCTCTTCATCAGGAGTTAAGTGTGAATTAATAATCACTGGAAGAGTATCATTCTCACTAAGAAATACATACTTGAGATTCTGAACTAGTTGCTTCAATTCTAGTTTTGATCATATGATAATTGAAAGTGCCAATTTGTGTTTAACGTGCTTTAACCCTTCCCAGGTTACATTTTCTTCATTGACTTGCTCTTCACCATCCAGTTCTACTTTCAACTCCTTGATCTCTTCATCTTCTTCATCATAATCTTTAGCACTCAAAACTAGCGCTAGTTTATCTGTTGCTTCTTCCTACACAAATGTAGAGAAAACAAATGAATCTAACTCATCAATTGAAAATAACCATTGGGATCTGTGGGTAGAGCAAATGAGTTATAAACAAAAACTCTATAGTCTCATTTAATACAATGATTTTCAATTTTCCATTCTAAACATCAATTATTGTTTTTACTGTGGACATGAATGGGCGCCCCAAAAGAATGGGCACCTCTCTCTAGAATCACCTGCCTCTCCATATCTAAAACAACAAAATATGTAGGAATAATCAGTTTATCAATCTAAATTAAAATATCTTCTACAATACCTCTAGGATATTTAATTAATCGATCTGTAAGATATAGAGACATAGTAGTTGGTTTTAGTTCCCCCAAACCTAGTTGCAAATACATTAAATAAGGCATTGTTGGCCCCATATGGTTGGTAGCTCAAGAGGAGAGGGGTGAATTGAGTAGATAAAAATTATGGCTAAATAAAATTATTATGCTGTAAAAGAATATTGGCTAAATCAAGCAGCACATAACACAAGAGATTTTTATAGTGATTTGATCAAGTTTTCTACTCCACTCTTCCAAGAGCACACTCTTCTTGTGCCTTGGGTTCTGTTGGTCCCTTATACAATGGTAGCTCAAGAGGGGGGGGGGGGGGGGTTGAATTTTGCGTTTAAATTTTATCCCAATCAAATGATTAAAGTGCTAAAAGAATAAGAAAAATAGATTGCCCAACACACAATACAAGAGTTTTATAGTCGTTTGGCCCTTCATAGGTTTCTACTCCACTTCTCTAAGTCAGTCTCCTCTACTGAACCCAGGTTCCACTAATACCTTGATCAACCTAATCAAATACATATTGGTTTTACAATAAGCTCACCAACCAACTTACTGGTTTTCCAAGCTATCCAAAAACTTCACAACTTGTTAGTTTTCAAAGCTCACCAACAAACTTATACCTTTTAGTAAGTTCCCTACTTGCTTATCTCAATACAAAAACACCAAGCACTCTGCTTGTGTTACCAAATACTAAAATAAAATGTATAGATTATTGTCTCTTACTTAGACAGATTTGTATATAAAATTTTGAACTTTCAGTAAATGAATGAACAGTGAGAGTGAAAGATTCAAACCCCTTGATTGAGAAATGATTTAGGCTTTTGAAAGCTTTTGATAGAGATTTAGCCATTGGAGTTGAACTTTCAAGGAGGATTTTGAATGCTCTTCGTATTTTTAGCAATGTTCAATGATATTCAAAAAAATTATTTTTATTTGCTTCTGAATCTCTCTTTTATCGATTGAGAGACATTTTTCTATTGCTGACTTTGGCAGAAATTCAAAATATTTTTCATTACCTTACATTTTGTCTAACGTCTGACTTTGTTGCATTCTGGTATCGTTTGCTACTCTATCGTTGACTTTTCTTAATGTTCAGTTTTTGTCATGGGTGTTCCGAAGTTGCTTCTTTAGTTACTCTGAAGAGACGAGTGAATAGATGATGTCTTGATTGATTTTGGATGTTCTGATTAGTTTGCTTTAGATTCCCCAAAATGGTAATAGGCCTTTTTAATTGCAACAGTCCTTTATAAAAAGAGATTTGGATTTTTTGAACTTCTAATGCTTTAGAAAGGCAAGTCTGAAGCAGTGTTAATGACTCTGAAGCTTGTTTATTGTCTCCGAAGTAAAGCCTTGATGACTCTGAAGCATGTCTGTTTACTTCGAAGGTTGTTTGAATTTACTCCAAAACATGATTCTAAGTTCTTCAAAGCATATTTGTTTACTCTGAAGCGTAGCTAATTAAGTTTGAAGCTTTGTTGTTGACTCTAAAGTGTGCCTATCAACTCTAAGGCATGCTTTGATGTCTCCGAAGTGGTTCCAGTTAATTCTAAAGCTTCCATTGAAGTCTCCAAAGCTTGTCTTGGCTGACTCTAAAGCTTTCCAATCAACTCTGAAACTTGTCCGAAGCTTATCTGTTTACTCCAAAACATACTTGTAATGACTCCAAAGTGTTCCATTTTACTCTAAAGCTTGTTGTGAAGACTCCAATGCTTGTTTTGAATATCTCCAAGCCATACTATGATAATTTCCAAAGCTTTTACCATTTTACTCTGAAGATCGTTGTGACAACTCCAAAGCAGTTCAATTTGCTCTAAAATGTGTTGATATGACTTTGAAGGTGCTTCTATTTGCTCTGAAGCATGCCTTCGATCATTTCAAAATTTTTGTTTTCTTGATTTAAGTATATATGAAATTTATATACTTAATTTTGAAAGAGCATTTACTTTATGTCTTCCTTTTATCATCATGAAGGTTATTCTCAAGTTGAGTATGAGTTAATATTTCTACAAAATACTTGAGAATAGATTGTTAGTACCTTAATGTTTCACTCATGTTGTTGCTCATCATCAAAACATACTTGGTTAAGAATGTTCATCATCAAAATCAAGCTAAATAGTATGTTCAACGGGTTCCACTGTCACTCATAATGGAATAAATTAGTGCTCCTAGCACTCATCTAGATTCCAGCTCCAGGTGGCATAACTAGTGCTCTCAGCACTCTTCTAGATTTCAGCTCTAGAAGGCATAACTAGTATTTCCAACACTCTTCTGGATTCCAGCTCCAAGGGGCATAAATGTAGTGTTCCCAATACTCTTCTTGATTCTAGCTCCAGGAGGCATAAACATAGCGGTTTTCCTAAGCTCACCACTAACTCATATAGATGATAAACAACATTAAAGTTCTACATCACTTTGCCTCTATACTAGGCTAATTTGTACAAAGTTTAAGTACACACAAAATGATTACACATTGAAGCAGAGAGGATATCAATAGCCTAAAAATATGATAATGATAAATCTTTGAAGCTCATCATCTATCAGCGCAATGGGGATTGAATATCTTGGAGGAATCATTGTCTAAATGAGAGAAGTTACTCATTTAAGATCTTTTTTCCTTTTTATCTTTCTCTTGGCTTCCTCAACCTTCTTCATTGACACTGCACTACCTTTATACTGCTTCAAAAATTTTTGCTCTTTGGAGGTAGATGGCTTTCATTGAATGTTGAAGACCCTTCTGAATTTTCTCCCATTGAAAAGTTATCTCCTTGATTAACTCATTCTAGCTTGAAAGCTTGTAATACTGACCTTGAAGAAGATGCATTTTTTATTTTGGCAAACACTAGATGATAGCATTCAGCATGATTGACTCTTTTATTCTTTTGGAAATACACACATTAAACTTGAAGGGATTTAGCCTCTAAGAGTGGAATCTCTGTCAGAGTGGAGACTGCTCTCCTTTGAATTTCTTTCCATATTAAGCTTGTATACTTTGTTCAGAGTTAATATGATTTATCCATAAGAAAGTTTGTCCAAAGAGTGCAATTAGCTTTGTTTGTAGTAAGTAACTTCACTTTGTCTATGCAAGTTTGTCTGAGTCCTTTGTAGTCCTTTTTCTTCATCTTGTAGTTTGTCTATGAAAAGTCATAGATGACTCTTGATGATGTGGACGAATTTCTTCTCTAGCTGTTCATAGGACGAAGTAGCTTTATCTCTTTATTGGTCCATAGTAAGTTATAGATAACTCTTAATGGTACAAACAAAGTTTCTTCCTAGTAGTTTGTCAGATGAAGTAACTTCATCTTTTGATTTGTTTGTAGAGAGTTGTGGATGAATTTGGAAGGCATAGGTAATGTTTTGTTTAGTTGTCCAACAGATGAAGTAGCTTCATCTTTTAAATTATCTGAGAATCCAATTTGTTTGTTCAAATTCATTTGAGGCCACTATGCCGCTTCTACTTCATCTTCCACTTTGTTTGCAGTAAGTTATAGATGAATTTCTTATTCTCCTTCTGATCAAGACAGAGTTCATATGAGAGATGAATGCTTAATTAGTTTGACATCATTTTTAGCTTTTCATTCTTCTGAGTTTAGCTCCCCTTCATCTTTAGGTTCTATAATCTAAATTTGCCTTCATGTCATGGACACATGTTGTATATGAGGAGTTCATCTGAGTTGTCCTTGTAGAAAGTTGTAGAACAATTTGTCTGAATCCAGCTAAGGCAAGCTTTGTCTAAGAAAGATTTTTGTAGCAATTGAAGCTTTGTTCATAGTGCCCTTTGATATCTCTGGTACCACATATATTCTTGATTAAGGTATGCTTTTATTGCATGGACCAAATGATTGAATCACATTAGGACACCTATAAGACCTTGGATGATATGGCTTTAGATATGCTTTATGGTTCTTTTTAAAGTTTCAGTGTCATTTTTTTCTGAGCATTTAATTCTTCTTCCTGTGTAGTGGAACTTCTTGCTGATGTAATCCTTGTATACATTGTCCAGTATATTGGAGTTATTTCCCTATACATCATTTATATTTGTTTCTACAGTACTTAGGAATACAACTATTAGTATCTTAATTGTTCACTCATACGTTGTTGCTCATCAAAACTTAGTTGTTTGCTACATACACCACTTTGGTTCAACATTCTCCCACTTTTGATGATGACAAAATATTTTAGTAAAATACCTTTTAGTAAGTAAAAGCATGAATAAGTGTGAATGTACAAGAGAGTTAAGCAAAGATATTAATCATAGTTTGTATTTATATTATGTCTCCCTTTGACTTAGTACACTATATTAGCTCATATAGCTCCCCTTGAATAGATACTATATTTTACTCTTGTAATGCTCTAATTTCATTATATTTCTCTCCCTTTTTGTTAGAATAAAAAATGAAGAATATGAGAGAAATAATTCTCATAGAATAGAATATAAAGGCTAATAATAACCAAAAATAAACAGTACGGTGAAAAGTTTAATTTCATTGATGTGAAAAATATACATTATGTGACAAAATACATCAATAATCATAGAGTAGAGCAAACGTTTGAGGACATTTCATTGATTAGACTTGAATTCCACATTAAGAGGCTTTGGGATATTATGAACAAGTTGGATTCTCTCCATATATTTAGGATCCAACAATTCTGGATGAGGAGGAGGTTTTCCTTGAGCTTCTGCTTTTTTATTAGCAATCATCCATCTCTTATGAAGGGCATAAGTCATCATGATGGGATTAGGTGTGACTATTTGAGGATTGAGAGTGAATTTGATGCCTGCTCGATAAATATCATCGAATAGCTCTGGATATGGAGGAGATTTGCCTTGATGAATTGCTATAATATTGTCATCCATTCAATATTTGAAGGTATCATAAGTCATGGAGGTTGAGCTAGGGGGAGGAGATTTAGAGGCACTTTTGCATATTTTCCTTATTGTGGGCTTAGAGACTGGAACTTTGACTCTTGAGGAGGTTTAGTAATAGAAGAAGGTTAATGTGTTGTAGAAGGAGATGGATTAGCAGAAGAATTAGTATTTATTGTTATTGGGTGAACTCAGTATCTTATTAATGATCTCATCACCATCTGGAAGTGGTTTGGGTTTGAAAGTTTTGCTTGGACCTTTCATTTTTGTTATACTGGCAAGAAAATTCTGATCTTCAAATGCTAGAAAAGGAAGATCAGAGATAGTGGAGGATCTAGCTTGTGATTTAAGAGTGAATGCAACCATTTGATTTATTAACTATCTATGCTTAATTTCTTCTAAAGTCATTTTTAATTTTGAATTTTTAGGAGTTGAAGATGTATGTTTTGGGATTTTGGGATGCTAAATTTGATAAGTTTTAAATGTAGTAGGCATGACATCTGATGGTGTGGTTGACTGATTCTTGAAGGAGAAAAAGGCAATTGAGAAGTAGGTGGAAATGGAAGCGAAGATTGTGAAGTTTGAACAAATATGAATGAAGTGGATTGATCAGTGGATTGTGGAGGTGGAGAGGGATTTTCTTGAGATGAATGTTTCTTAGAGATAGATTTTAGAGATTTAAAAATTTTATTGATGGGAATTTTTGACTCAAACATGGAGGATATTGAATTAGACTGAGGAGAGTCTTGTGGAGGAGCCATGGTAATGGGATGAGTGGCAAGTGGAGATTTGTGAGGTGTGTAATGTGGCGAGGATGGAGTAGGAGAGTAGTGATGTGAATGATGAGATGGGGAAACTAGTGAGGAGTGAATAGTCCTAATTGGTGAGACAGGTCTAGGTGTGTGGACAGGAGCTAGTTTGGTTTGACCTTTGATTGATTGAATCAAAGAGAGTAGAGTGTCCACCTTTTCATCTAATGAGTCCATTCTAATGGTAAGGGCTGCAGTGAACATTTCAATATTAATGAGCCTGCCCTCAAGGTTCTATGGAATAGGTTGGGTTGGTGGAGGTGAATGAGTAGGTCTGGAAGGGGATGGAATTAGATTGTGATGTGGAGATAATCCTACTGCTGCTACTTCTACCATTATCATGTTTCTGCTGCTGCTACTGTGTCTGTTTGCACATGTTCCTCATTTCTTGCTTCTTCTTCAATCCTCTCTATGGGGGTTCTTTCTTCTCTTCCCATTTCTGTTGTTCTGGATACTCTTTTTGACGATGCGGGGTCTTGATTTTGAATTATTGATGTAGCCATCCTTATTTCTTCTTCAGCAGGGAAATCATCTTGATTCAGTTCTTCTATCACTTTAGCTATAACTTCCTCAGGGATTCTTCTCCCCTAATTTCATCAATATGTGTAGATGAAGTGATCTCTTTTGCTTCAGTTGAGAGAATTTCTTCCCTTCCTTCTCTAATAGTTTCTAGCCTTAATTCTTCCTCACCTTCTTCATCCTCTCTTGCCTTTTTTGATTTTCTAGGCCTTCTTGCCTTTTCAGTGACTGTGCCATAGTGGCTATGTATATTCCCATTCTCTTTAATGTCAATTTGTCAACTGTCTGAATTTTTGAATGCCTCTGAAACTTCACATGATAAACCCACCTTTGCCTTTCTTAGCATTTTAGTCATTGCCACACCATAAGGTAGAGGGTGTCTTGTAGAGGATTTGACTTGATATAGTTGTTTAGACATAAGTTTGGCCAAATCTAACTTCTTTCTGAACTTTAAGGCCCAAAGAACTCTTGCATCTCTTTCAGAAATATCCCTACTTCTAGTCTTGGGACAAATATCGTTGTTTAGTATATTGTGAGCTATTCATATGTTTACATCCAAATGTTTTGGATTCAAATTTTTCACATTATTACCTATAGCTACACCTGCCACTTGAGAGAATAACTCTTTTCTAGTCATGGGCCATTCAAATATTTGCTTTTCAAGCATTGGAAGATTCAAACATTCTCTAATGCTATCAGAAGATAGGTCTATTTCCTTGTCTTTAAACCAAGATTTCTTTAGCTTAGGCTTATAGTTGTAGAGGAGTATTTTTACCATTCTAGAATAACTTATGTCTCTATGACTCATGAAATCTTTCCAACCCTAAAAGCTTATCCAATCATAGACTTCTAACTTCATCTTTTCAAAAGTTTTGAAATCAATGGATCTTCCTTTCAACACCTTTCTATTATCATATTTGTTCATATATTCATGTTAGATTTGTTCATCATTTTTGAAAGTTACCTCCAGGAGTCTATTTCCCTATACTCTTCTTTTCTGAGATGGATGCATCTCCTCTAACTCTTCTTGTCTCTTTTTCTATCGGATATGGATACCGGAGTCATCTTTGCTATTCTTGAATCTACCATATCTGTCAATCAAGGTTTGGGGTTGTGATGGCGATTTTGATGGGAAGAGCTTGGAGGTTCTTAGTAGAGAGGTAAGCAAATGAAAATGATGCCAAGATGATGAGGAATGAAGAAGGGAACAATGGGGATTTGAATTGCTTTCTTTTGATGAGGGGATTTTCTGTTGCTAACAATGAATGGGAGAGATAAGTCTGAGATGAGGTTAAAAGAGGGGTTTTATTGGATCTAAGGATGAACCTTGAGGGCTTTAGAGAAATCTGTGGACAAAGTGGGTATTGCAACTTCGTCTGAGGGTATATATAAATGATGTAATTTTTCAATTTATTTTAGATCCGATATGTGCATCATTATGTGCGAAGCTCACTTATGATTAAGAGATTTTAATTATGAAGATTTGAGTAATTAATTCCTTACTATTTAGCTCAATTTTAAAATGATTTTTATGTAACATGCATATATTAAGCTATAAAAAGCACATAATTAAGAGCATTTATTACAAACTAAATAATGATCCAACATGTTATATTTTCAATCTTTTATTATGTGTATTGAGTAACCATCTTTGATAGATCATGAATAGCTCCTGTGATACTCAATCAGACCTAAATTGTTTTATACACTGATTATTCAATTTTGCTCATTTTTCATTTTCTTATATCTGGCATTTTAGATATTTATATGAATTTCCTATGAATCTTGAAGAACTTAGAGCTTTAGATAGAGAGTACTTTAGTGTTGCAAATTGAACGAGCTTACTTATTCATTTTTATCTCCCTTTGATTTTTCACGAGTTGATTTCTCTAATTTCTCTTGTTCCTATAGTTCCTACATAGAATTAATTGCTTGGGTCTTTTGGACCTTATTAGCTTTGTCATATATAATTTCTCATGTATCTTCAATAGAGCCACACAGATATTCTATCAAACTTAGTGGGAGATAATGTATTTTGAATTTTTAGAATCTATAACAAATAATAATAAAGTATAAAGGTCTGGAAATAAATTATCCCTGAGTAGGAGTGTTGTGGAGCGATTTGGCCATAGGAATCTCTTCACAAGTTATATTTTGGAGATCAATATTAACTAGTGAAGTTTGCTCTGATACCACTTATTGGTCCCATACGGTTAGTAGCTCAAGAGGGGAGGGATGAATTGAGCAGAAAAAAATTTTAGCCAAATAAAACAATTGTGTTGTAAAAGAATATAGGCTAAATCAAGCAACACATAACACAAGAGATTTTTATATTAGTGCTCCCAGCACTCTTCTAGATTCTAACTCTAGGTAGCATAACTAGTACTCCCAACACTCTTTTAGATTTCAGCTCTAGGGGGTATAACTAGTGTTCCTAACACTCTTTTGGAATCCAGCTCTAGGGTGTTAACACCTTGCCCCTAGGGGCCTATGTGTTTTGATACTATCCTGAATTCTCAAGTTCTGTAATACCCTACACCCCCACCCTATGCGTTTTGACCATCCCATGCAGGGGCCAATGCGGGAAGCTATCATTTCTCTCTTCTTAAGAAAAATCTTGCTATTTTTAAGGAAAATATCCTGCCTAAAATTTAGTAGAATCTGCCCTAAAATCTAAGCATTTAAAACCTGTGTATACAATTCTACACATTTTTATAATTAAAAAAAATCATTTCTAAACAATAACATTCATCATAATTTATAACCACACCCATACTCACAGCTCTGCCTAAGATTGTAATCATATCATGATGGCAATGCATTACCTTGGATTAAAATAAGTCCATTCACGCTATCATACTTCAGTGATTTACTATAACATACCATACATCATTGGAAACTTTTTAAGCTACGATTATACAATTACATCATGAATTTCATTCTTAAAACATCATGAGATATCTACAATCCCTCATCGAAAACACACATGCCCAGAACAAACATGGGATTCTCACTATCCCCATCCATTCATTCAAATAAAATAGGGGGTGACTACTTACCTCAAGCCTTTAGCTCTATTCCTTTTCATCATTCTCAGATAATTCTGTATAAAGCAACAATCCCATTAATTTACAAGATAATTTGTCTAACTCATATCAAGCCAATAGATTACTCTTTAATCATTTCCTAAATATGTTATGTATACATACATAACAATTCAATTTATAGCTAGTAATTTCATATCAAAATCATTAATACACTGTCTCATTCATTAGAGTTTCAAGGTGCATTTGTTTCTAACAATAAATCTTTATCATATAACATGGTTCATACTTAAACAACATAAAAACCATTTAATTAAGCTAGTAATATAGTTAATTTAGGCTCACATAGCCCATACATCAATAACCCCTTTTTAATCCCTACTTAGGGCATAACCAAAAATTTGATTTCACTGATCCAAATCACCCCATACAAGTTCTAAAGCATTATAATCATGCAATTAATCATTTCCTACATGATTAATACAACATAAATCATGAAATTCCAAAATTTCATTGTTCATAAAAACCCCAGCTTTGCAAAATCCATAATTTCTCATGCCAAATCACTATAATCACTCTATAAAACCATTCCCCTATGAATTTATAACCATATGCCTCAATTTAATCCCTTGAATCTACTATTTACAAATTGGGTTCCAAACACTAAAATTGAAAAAATAGAATTTGGTTGGGAAATTGATCTTACCTTCACTTACATGCATAGCCATCCTCCCCAAACGAGGATCCAAGCTCCAAGCTTCATGTAGCTCCTTCCATTTGGCGAGAATTAGATTTTTCTTTCTTTTTCTTCCATTTTCCATGGTTCAAAAGGGTGAAAATTGGGTTTAAATGAAAGATCACTTTACTAGATAGCTAGGCAAGATGATTTCCTAGCTAAAATGGCAAGAAATTAAGCATAAAGAGGCTAGGACAAAAGGGGAGAAAGAACAGAACGACTAGGGAAGAAACAAGATGAAAAAATGGCTAAAAAGTTAGCTATCCAACTTTTATCACCGACAAGCATCACCAATGCTGCGGTGCTAGCCTCGCTGCCGCCTGCCTATGCCTCCTCAATTGATTGGTGCTGCCGGCACCATTTTCCCCAGCCAGCCTTCTTTTGCTATTTTTTTTCCTTTTCCTCCCTTCTATGCCATTTCTTTTTCATATACTTTTAATCATAATATTCTCATATAATATTAACATCTAATGCATAGAAATTATGCCCAAAATAACTTAAAATCAATTCATTTGCATTGTTTTGTTTTAAAAAAAAAATTCTTCCCCTTATTTTTAACGCCTCGGGTGGTACAAACTACCCCCCTTACAAAATGTTTTGCCATCAAAACTTTAAATATCAACTAGTTCTCATTGTTTGCACACATTTCTTTTACACCTTGCCGATCTGTATCCACATGATACACCATGCAAGTTGTGCCTTTCTGATCATATGTCTTGATCATTCACAAAATATTTCATTTTACTACCAATAACAATTCTATAAGTCAACATTTAAGGTGCAAATACAATCAATTTAACATAAACTCTTTTATTTAAATCCAGATAGACATAGACTTTACTCAAGAAAGATAAATAACAGTCATCTATATATAAGACTCATACATCGATTTATCACCTATCATCGCCCTCATACTCCACAAGCATCACAAGTCAACTAAATTAGGGACTATGCCATTAATGCATACCCACACCCTATGGTGTCAATTTCCATCACATCCACATCATCATGGCATCTATGCTATAAAGGCATTCAAGCTTTTATAAACTAATCCATATCTTACAGATATCACGTATCATACTCATATAATTGAAGGTACAATAATCAAAATTCATGACATACAACTGATTGCACAGTTTATTCATTTCTGAAATGAATAACTCAATAAAATATATACACAAACCAATCCATCCACCCAAATACACGTCTAAGACTGATGCCACAAAACATCACATAATAATTAGTCAATTCATTCATAATAATTCATACAATTAAAACACATATACCAATTCCTAACAAAATTTCATATTTTTCAATTTTAGGGTTTAGAACCCAACTTGTAAATAATAGATTATGGGGATTAAATTAAGGCATATGGTTATAAATTCATTGGGGAATGGTTTAATAGAGTGATGGTAGTGATTTGGCATTAGAAATTATGGATTTTGCTAAGCTTGGGTTTTTATGAACAGTGAAATTTGGGGATTTCATGATTTATGTTGTATTAATCATGGGGGAAATGATTAATTGCATGATTGATGAGTCTATAATATACTATATTTTAGTACCCTAATTCACATGTTTTGGAACCTCATTTAGCATGTTTTATTGATTTATGATTATATTTGATGAGACATTACATCTAATTGACCTATTTGATTTTTCAGTCAACAAATCATGTCAAAGTGAAGTGAAAGTGAACAAGCAACACTTTAATGCTAATTCTGGCACTGATTGAAATGGATTCAAAAAAAGTGGTCAACATAAGAAGTGAAAATCTCTAAGTCAGCTATCTAACACAATATGAATCACCCAATTCTAACAACAAATGAAGAAGATATGATCAAAATAGTGAAACTTCTTGAATAGACAACATTTTGGAGTTGCAGACACTTAACATAGCACACGCATTGGCCATTGGACAGCAAGGTGGCACCGCCAGTGCCATACAAAAATTCTGTGTAATTCTATTTTGGGTTTAGTTTATAAATAGAATTTGTGGAATTTTTTGGGTTAGTTAACTAGGGTTTCAAAGTGTGCTTGGAGGCTACAATTCGAAGACTTTTTAGGGAGTTTTGGAATAAGCCTTGAGGAGAAGAAGATCAACTTGGAAATTAAGAGGTTCGAGATCATTATCAAAGGGTGAAGAACAAGCTAAAAAGGGGAAATACATTGAATTCTTTTGGTTTTAATTATTTTTCTTCCTCATCTTTGTGATTCATCTTGGAATTAGAACACTAATGATGTTTGAATATTATTTGATTTATTTTACATCACGAGTGGCTAATCTCTCTTTTCTAGAGGAGAGATGGATTTTATGTTGAGTTCATGGTGTAATCAATGATTTTCTTATTTGGCAATTCAATTAAGTTTATTTGTGATAGTTGGTGTTTAAGGCTTTCAATTAATTTGCTACCCATTTTGAAGAGGTAACCCTAATTAGGATTTAAATTTCACAACATAAAACTATAGATGAGTCGGGAGAGATTTTATTTTTTATGAAATCTTCAACAGAGAACCATAGATATTAATGCATTCTTATTACTATCAAAATCAGGTTTTGAGAATAGATATTTAATCTATCACTCGGAAGAGAGGGTTAAGTAAATTGGGATTCTTGGTTTATAAACTTATGCATTTTTAAATCATATTTGGGTTGAAATTGCCATGAATGAAATATAAATGAAGTCAATCCTCTAGGATTTCCATATATTGATTTATTCGATTCAAAGCTATTTTGTTTAGTTGTTAGTTAAGATTTATCTATTTTTGGTCGTCTAAATAAAGTTAGAATTATTTATAACAATAGCTAGTGAAAGATTGAAATACACAATCCCTGCGGATACGACACTCACTCATCACTAAACTATAAAACTTGACACTGTACACTTGCGATTTGACTTTTAGCAAACAAGTTTTTGGCACCATTGCCGGGGATTGGAGTTATTTTGATTGTTTTCACTAATATTGTCAATAGAGAATTTGCTTTAATTTGGAGTTGTGAATTTCTACTTCTTTTAGTAAGTCTAGTTCTCTTTTTGATTCTTGCATAGTAAATTCAATTTCTTTCATTTTCATAGAAGTATATGCAAGATCACAGAAACTCTAATCCAAATTGTTTGGTCTAGAAATAGAAAGGATGCTAAGACAAATTCAAAAATCAAAGTGAATAAGAGCAATGGGTGAACCGGAATAACTTTTGCCAAGGATAGAGTTGAATCAACAGCGGCGAATTAGAGACTATTTCAAGCCGGTGGTCAATGAAAATTTCTTTGGAATCACTAGTCCAGCCATCAATGCAAATAATTTTGAATTGAAACCAGCACTGATTAACATGGTTCAGCAGAACCAATCTGGAGGCTCACTGAGTGAAGACCCAAACGTTCATTTAGCCATGCTTCGGGAGATTAGTGACACGGTTAAGATGAATGGAATACAAGATGTGGCTATCCAACTAAGACTTTTCCTATTTTCATTGATGGACAAAGCAAGAGGATGGTTGCAGAGTTTACAAGTAGGAAGCATTACAACATGGGATGAGATGGTGGAGAAGTTCCTAACAAAGTTCTTCCCACCTACAGAACCAGCCCAACTGAGAAATGAAATTGGTTAATTCAAACAAATGGATTTTGAGCCACTTTATGAGTGTTAGGAGAGATTCAAGGATCTTCTTAGGAGATGTCCAGAGCATGGTTTCCCAGATTGGCTGCAAATTTAGCTATTCTATAATGGGTTGAATGGGCAAACAAGAACAATACTAGATGCAACATTTGGTTGTTCACTAATGGTAAAGACTGCAACTGAGGCATACCAACTACTCAAAGATATGGCTTCAAACACATTCCAGTAAATACAGTGAGAAAGGTGACATGTTGTCTTGAAGTGGATTAGATTATAGCCCTAACTGCACAGATGTCTTCTTTAACACACCAAATGGCAATTGCTAATTCAACACAAAAGGGAGCATCTATTGTAGGAGAACCTTCTTCATCTCCTCTACCAATTGAAGCATATACCACTCCAGAGTTAAGCAGAGAAAAAGTGTAATATGTCAACAATAAGAGCTATAGTAATTTTTGAGGTAACAAAATACAAAACCCATATTATCCTGAAAACTGAAGGAATCAAGATAATCCTACTTATGGAAATCAGAGGAACAATTTGAATCACCCTCCTAGCTTCCAAAATCTACAACAACCTCAACACCAAACTCAACCAGCTAAAAAGAAACCATCCTTAGAAGATCTCATGGGCACTTTTATTCATGAAAGTCAAAACAAGTTTGCTAGGAATGAAGCAACACTTGACAACATGGAAACAACAATGGAAAATATCAATGCATCCATTAAATCTTTGGAGACACAAATTGGTCAGATTGCAAGCTCTTCAAGCAATCAAAATAGAGATACCTTTCCAAGCAACATGGAAAAGAATCCAAGACAGCACTATAATGCCATAATTTTTAGAAGCGAAAAAGATTTGTAGTCCCCAAAGAAGAAAGAAGAAACACAAACATCTTCAGAAGTAAGAAATCAAGATTCAAGACAAAAGGAGAATGAAAGACAACCAAAGAAGCAAGAGCCAAAAAGAGAAGACTACAAACTGGGGCAAATCACATTCTATGATAACCCTCCAATTTTGAAAAGATTGATGAGCAATTCAATAAGTTTCTTGAAATTTTTAAGAAAATTCATATTAAAATTTCTTTTGCAGAAGCATTGGAGCAGATGCCAAACTATGCAAAATTCATGAAGGAAGTTATGTCCAAGAAAAGGAAGCTCGAAGAATTTGAAACAGTGAAGTCAGAAAAAGCTTCCTTAGAAGTTAAAAAATTTAGCAAATTTTACTATTCCATGTGCTATAGGAAATTCATCACTTCATAAGGCATTATGTGATTTAGGAGCATCTATTAATCTTATGCCTCTGTCAAATTTTCAAAAACTTGAACTAGGAGAAGTAAAGCCAAACACCATCACATTACAACTAATTGATAGGCCTTTGACTCATCCTTGGGGAATCATAGAAGATATATTAGTGAAAGTGGATAAATTCATCTTCCCAACTGATTTTGTAGTGTTTAACATGGAGGAAGATCATGAAGTAGCTCTTATTTTAAAAAGGCTATTTCTTGCAATGGGAAGAGCTCTAATCGATGTTCAGTAAGGTGAGCTAACTTTGAGAATTAATTAAGAAGAGGTAAAGTTCAATATTTACTGTGCCATGAATTACCCAATTGAAAAGAACACTTGTAACCAAATAGATTTTATAAATGAATGTATAACTGCAGTTTTCAATGATGAAAGCATAACTGATACATTGGAAAACTACATTGCAAACTCTATTAATCAGACCATGACAGGTTTAGAAGAAATCAAAAAACAAGTGGTGGCTTTAAAGACGGGGTTAAAAGATACAACAAGTAATGAAGTAGAAGTTTTAAATGAAGAACAAACCTTGAAAGAATTGAAGAAAGTGAAACTTGCACTAGAATTGAAATAACTGCTAGAATAACTCAGGTATGCATATTTAGGAAATGATTTATCATTCCCAATGATTATTTCCTCTGCTCTAACAGGTTTGGAAGAAGAGAAACTGTTACGAGTGCTAAGGAATCACAAATCTGCTATTGCGTGGTTGATTGAGGATATAAAGGGTATAAGCCCTACCATATGCATGCATAAGATTTTGATGGAGGAGTCTTATAAACCATCTAGAGAGCATTAGAGAAGACTCAACCCAGTAATGAAAGAAGTAGTACACACTAAGGTTTTAAAATTACTCAAAGCAAGTATTATCTATGCAATTTTTGATAGTGAATGGGTAAGTCTTGTGCAATGTGTACCAAAAAAAGGTGGGATGATAGTTATTCGGAATGAGAACAATGAACTTTTACCCATTAGAACTGTCATTGGGTGGTGAGTATGTATTGACTACATAAAATTAAACAAAGCCACCAGAAAAGACCATTTTCCACTACCTTTCATAGACCAAATGTTAGACCATTTGGTTGGGTATGATTATTATTGCTTTTTGGATGGATATTTAGGCTATAATTAGATTATGATAGCCCCAAAGGACCAAGAGAAAACAACCTTTACTTGTCCTTATGGTACATTTGCATACAAGAGGATGCCCTTGGGCTTATGCAATGCCCCCGCCATATTCTAACAATGCATGATGGTAATATTTCATGACATTTTAGAAAGCACTATGGAAGTATTCATGAATGAATTTTTGATTTTTGGTTCCACATTTGATATTTGCTTGCATAACTTGTCTCTCATTTTGCAGAGATGTGAGGAAACTAACCTATTACTGAATTGGAACAAATGTCACTTTATGGTAAGGGAAGGTATTGTACTAGGACAATAGATTTTAGCTCATGGAATGGAAGTGGACAGAGCAAAGATTGCAACCATTGAGCAACTCCCACCCCCATCCAATATAAAAGGAATTCTTAGTTTCTTGGGCCATGTAGGATTCTATAGGAGATTCATTAAAGACTTCTCAAAAATCTTTAAACCTTTATGTAATCTCCTTGAAAAAGATACTCCTTTTAATTTTGATGAATTGTGTTTGTAGGCATTCAATACATTGAAAGAGAAGTTAATCTCTGCTCTGGTTCTAGTGATGCCCGATTGGAATCTACCTTTCAAGATCATGATCATGTGTGATGCAAGTGATATAGTAGTGGGAGCAGTTCTGGGTCAAAAGATGAGATCATTAGAGCTATATATTATGCAAGCCACAAGCTGAATGAAGCACAAAAGGACTACACCACAACAGAAAAAGAATTATTAGCAGTGGTTTTTGGATTAGAAAAGTTTTGATCCTATATCATCGGTTCAAAGGTCGTTGTACACACTAATCATGTAGCTTTATGCCACCTCTTTGTGAAAAAGGATGCAAAGCCTAGATTGATTTATTAGGTACTATTGTTGCAAGAATTTGATTTGGAAATTCAAGATAAGAGGGGGAGTGAAAATGTGGTAGTTGACCACTTGTCTGGATTGGAGCACCCAAGCAATAGAATTCAATCCAAGAGAATTTTCTAGATGAACAACTCTTCACATTGAGTGGTACATTTCCATGGTAAGCAGACCTTGTGAATTACCTAGCATGTGGCACTTATCCTCTAAACATTGAAGGGCAGAAGAAGAAGAAGTTTTTGCATGATGTCAAGGCATTTCTTTGGGATGACCCATTCCTATTCAAGGTATGTGCTAATCAGATAATCTAGAGATGCATCCCTGAAAAAGAAATTTAAGGCATTCTACAGAGTTGCCATTCATCTTCATATGGAGGCCATCATGGTGCAGATAGAACTACTGCAAAAGTTCTACAATCCGAGTTCTATTAGCCCTCATTGTTCATGGATAGCTATAAATTTGTTAAAACTTGTGATTGCTATCAACGAATGGGAACAATTTCGAGGAGAAATGAGACGCCACTAATGAATATTCTTGAAGTGGAAGTTTTCGATGTATGGGGAATTGACTTCATGGGACCATTTCCAATTTCAACCAGTCATTCATACATTATACTTGTTGTCAACTATGTTTCAAAGTGGGTGGAAGTGGTAGCCACATCAACAAATGATGCCAAAGTAGTGTTAAAGTTTTTGCAGAAACACATCTTCACTAGGTTTGGGACACCACGGGCAATCATTAGTGATGGAGGTTCTCATTTCTGCAACACACTTTTCAATAACCTACTATCTAAGTATGGTGTGAGACACAAGGTGGCGCTTGCTTATCATCCACGGGCGAATGGATTAGCTAAAATATCCAATCAAGAGATAAAATAGATACTAGCGAAGATACTAGGAGGGAATCGTAAGGATTGGTCAAATCGATTGGAAGATTCACTTTGGACATACCGAACAACATACAAAACACCCATGGGCATGTCTCTATACAGGTTACCCTTTGGAAAGGCATGCCACCTTCCAGTAGAATTGGAGCACAAAGCATATTAGGTAATGCAAAAGCTTAACTTCGATTTGGGAGCTGCAGGTTAGAAGCGAATGCATCAACTGAATGAGTTGGAGGAATTTCATCACCAAGCTTATGAAAATTCCAGAATTTACAAGGAGAGGATGAAGAGATGGCATGACAAACTCATTAGTAACAGAGAATTTCAACCAGGGCAACAAGTTTTGCTTTTTAACTCAAGGCTGAAACTATTTCTTAGAAAATTGAAATCACGGTGGTTAGGTCCATTTGTAATCAACGAAGTGTTCCCTCATAGAATAGTTGAACTGAGACTACCATATGGGAGAACATTTCAAGTGAATGGCCAAACAATCAAGCATATTTTTGGACATCAGAACTATAGTAGAGATGTGACCCACTTGAAGAACGGAGAGTGAAGTGAAGAAGGAGTCGGGCTGAGGACTTTAAACTAAGCACTTCTTGGAAGGCAACCCAATCTTTTGATCTATCTTTTGATTTAAATTTTGGACTTAGAATAACCTACTTTAATTAGCAGAGTTTTAATAACTAATAAGTTTGGTTCTAGCTTTACTTAGTTTGGTTCAGAGAATATAGTTTCACTTTATATTATCTTGTTTATTTGAATCCAATAATGACTCACTATGTTATGATTTACAGGTACAAATTCATGTTAATAAAAGATGAGGATCAATTCAAAGAAAGGAATTCAAGACTAAAGGACCTTGGAGCAAAGTTTGGACAAGAAGGAAGAAAGAAAACACAAAAGGAGCTAGCAAAGGGGCGCCGGTGGCTCCAGAAGTTGTTTGAAGAAAAAAATAATAATAGTTGATCGTGCAGCAAGGTGGTGCTGCTGGCACCACCCTTGTGTTGCTGACGCCACTACACTTAAACTCCCATATGTGTTGCCGGCGCACTCTCCCTAAAGCCTATTCACTCATGCCCAAAAGAGCCCCCTTTCCCTCTCTTCTCTCCCCGCGAAAACCCTAACTCTCTGCTCTCCCCCTTTCCCATTCAAATACTCCATGCCCGTCACCACCACATCTTCTCCAACTCTCCTCCTCTCTACAATATCTCATCTCGAAGCCACTCTTGGAAGGTCCACGGTCCAAGCACTCAAGGTTGGGTTTTAAGCATTCATGGACGGTCAACAATCCAAGTTGACATCTCCCCATTTCCCATTTGTTTCTCTTTCTACTACATTATGGTGTAATTTCAAAAAGTGGAGAGCAATCGTTAGGTTTGGTAAGATGGGTTTTCAATATGCCTTGGATGTGTTTGGAGAAATGCTCAAGACCATCATGTGTTGATTTTCGTGGCATTAGTGTGCTCGGTTTATGGTGGGGTGTTGTGAAAACGAAGTTGGGATGATCATTGGTGGGGTGGGATATGATTTTACCATTGTTTGAAGTGGTAAGGAGTATTCTTTTCTTTCTTTTTTTGAAGTGTTGAAGAGGTTTCTTTGTTTAGAGTAGGGTATGAATTTAGTGAAGAGTTTGATTGAGTTTACCTTGGTTTGCATGGTGAGAAGTTTTGATTTTCATTGAACCATTACATTGTGTTATTGAAGTCAATGGTATGATTTTTTGATGGGGTTTCATATCTATGCCTCTTGCATTGTATGTAGAGTGGTTTCTTTTGTGACAATTGTATTGAAGGGGTGATGCACTGAGTGCCTACAATGTGTTTGTGATTATGTTTGAGTAGCGATTTCACTATGAAATGGTGGTTTGGTTGACATCCATTGCGGAGGCTAGTTTGAATTTGGAAGTTGTGATTCGCGATACATGTTCTTGTGGTCATTTTTCATTGTTTGCATCTAGTCTTGTGTTGCATTCGGCAGGGTTATCAGCAAGCCTCCTAACATCTTCTAGACCGTCCAAGTGACGAAGAGCAGATTATGACCCTACTTTCTTTAATGCAAAGCCTGAAGACATTTACACTTCCTCCATCATGCATAGGGAAGGTATTAGAGAGGGAGAGAGAGGAATCAATTCTACATATACTAATATGAAAAACATCATTGAACGAAGCAACTGGCAAGAATTTGTGGCTCAACCTGAGCCTGCTGTGTTGGCAATTGTTCGAGAGTTCTATGCAAATGCAAGAGCACAATATGTGGTGGATCCCCCCAATAGAAGAGTTCTTATAAGGGGTAAACTGGTTCCTCATGATAGATCTTCTATCAATCACTATTTTGATTTGACTAACGTTGAGGATGATGCATTTACCTCATGGTTGGAGCGAGGTCTGGATTAAGACGTCATCATTTTTAGTTTGGCTCATCTGCATAGTCAATGGAAGAAGAAGGATAACAGAGTCATAAGCTTTCCAAGAGGGCAGGCGGAAGTAATATCCAAGGGTTGGCACTACTTCATCTCTGCTAAGTTGCTACCTTTCAACCATGTTTCATATGTCATAAAGGAGAGAGCTCAATTGAATTACGCTATTCAAAAAGGGTTGTCAATTGACATGGGGAAGATCATTGAGTAGTCTATTGTATCTTTCTACACAAGACAGTTGTCTAGTAGTTTGGGTCATCCATCTCTTATTTGCTAACTTTGTTTTGCAGTAGGTGTCGCTAGCAAACCCGATGACGAGCTCCAAATACTACTACCCATGATTGATGATGCTATCATGGAGACATTGGAGACGACCAATGCTGCAAGTCGTGGAGGTCATGGAGGTAGCACTTCTTCTTTTGCTCAGATCTCCTCTAGGGTGAGGTGCCAACCCAACCTAGCCGTCTTGGAGACCACTCTTGGGGATCTTCAAGAGTAGGTTAGGGAGTTCCGGGATTCACAGAAGCAATATTAGAAGCATACTAAGCAGCAACTCAACTATTTGGTGGACCACAATTGGCGATGAATGAGATGTTCAAGAATGCAAGCTTCTTTCAGGGTTCTAGCTCTGTTGTTCTTCCTACTCCCCCCACATTTTCACCAGATTCACAGCTGGATATTGATAGAGAGTCCGCTGATTATGCCGATGAGTAATCTAATATTTTTTAGGGAAGTCCTCATTCTATATTGCTTTATTCACACATTGAGGACAATGTTCAATTCAAGTTTGGGCGAGTAGTTCTAGTTGTTTGCATTGTTTATTTGGAATTTGCACTCATATGCCTTATGTAACTATGCTTAGAATGTCTAATTTGTTTGGATTTTGTAATCATGTGTTTTGTGGATGATGCATCCAAGAGAAAGTGCATGCCAATATGATGAAACTAAATAGGATGACTCCCTCTCTGACTAATCACTAACATAGGCTAAGTTATTGCCATTGCATATGATTTTGAAAGAAGGAGATGCATTCCTTGTGATTTAATGAGTCTTATAAAAAGTCTTTCTTTTCGTGACTGATGAAAATGTTTCAAGCATAGTATCTCATGATCAGGTGAAGAGTATGCAATTCAATTAATAGTATTAAGAATTCATTGACTTATTTTGATTGACATAAGCATGTTAGAACTTGTTTGATTATCCCTCAAGGCAAAATCTTAGACAACATGTTTATTTGGAAGTGATTTAGGTAATTTGTTTTTATCAATTTGAGCCTTTCAAGCCAACTTAGTACATGTAATGTCACTAGTATCCCCATTGAGCTTAATGAAACAATGGCATATGCAAAGCATGTAAAAAAAAACCACCATTCAAATTTTGTTCTTCTTATAGCATCGTTATCTAATTCCATTTAGCCTAAAAATCCATGTTTCCCCAGTCAGAGATATATGTCATGTACATGGTTGTTTTAGAGATATGAATAAAGCAAAAGAAAATGAATGTGAGGGTGTTGAATTAAATATGCTATACCTATATAAAAATAAATAAATAAATAAATCAAGCAAGGAAAGAGGTTTAAATTGGGGGGGATCACATTCCATGAACTCAAAAGAAAATAAGTTTGGGGATGTGATAGTAATATAGCCTAGAAATAAAGAAAAATAATAATAAATATGAGAAAACCCCAATAGAGAGTAAGAGAGGGAACTTCGATGAGCACTTCATTTTTAATCTCTGACTTTGTTATTCCATTTTCCCTTTCTTTGTGAACCAAACCAAAGGCCCCAATACAAACTTTAGAAAGACCTATTGTCCAAGTAAAAAGAGTTGTCTACATTAGTGGGCAGGGATTATGAAAAATAGGCATATGATATACTTGTGAAGATCATTAGAATCATTAGTTCAAACATTATTAATTGATAGATATGCATGGATCTTGAGATTTACATAGCACACACAATCACAATTTTCACTTCATGATAGAATTGATGAAGTATGAATTCATGAGATTGCTCTGGAAATACATTGAATGAATTCTAAATCATGTGTATATGTGTAATTTATCTGGCATATGTTTGATTGTCTAAGAGAGAGTATTTCCTGATCGATTTACTAGTTTGGTTTCTATTTGCTTGAGGATGATCAAAAGCTAAGTTTGGGGGTATTTGATGAGTCTATAATATACTATATTTTAGTACCCAAATTCACATGTTTTGGAACCTCATTTAGCAAGTTTTATTGATTTATGATTATATATGATGAGACATTACATCTAATTGACCTATTTGATTTTTCAATCAACAAATCATGTCGAAGTGAAGTGAATATGAACAAGTAGCATTTTGATGCTAATTCTGTCACTAATTGAAATGGATTCGAAAAAGGTGTTGACATAAGAAGTGAAAATCTTCAAGTCAACTATCCAACGCAACAAGAATCACCCAATTCTGACAACAAATGAAGAAGATATGATCAAAACAATGAAGGCTTATCGAATAGATAACATTCTAGAGTTGCAGACACTTAACACAGCACACACATTGGCCATTGGACAGCAAGGCGGCCCCACCTATGCCGGATGTAGAGGACTTACAAAAATTCTGTGTAATTTTGTTTTAGGTCTAGTTTATAAACATAAGTTGTAGGATTTTTGAGGTTGGTTAGCTAGGGTTTCAAAGTGTGCTTGGAGGCTACGATTCCGAGAGTTTTTAGGGAGTTTTGGAAGAAGCTTTGAGGAGAAGAAGATCAACTTGGAAATCAAGAGGTTCAAAATCATTACCAAAGGGTGAAGAACAAGCTAAAAAGGGGGAAGATATTGAATTATTTAGGTTTTAATTATTTTTCTTCCTTATCTTTGTGATTCATCTTGGAATTAGAACTATGATGATATTTGAATATTACTTGTTTGGTTTATTTTACATCATGAATGGATAAATTCTCTTTTTCTAGAGGAGAGATGGATTTTATGTTGAGTTCATGGTGTAATCAATGATTTTCTTGTTTGGTAATGTAATTAAGTTTATTTGTGATATTTGGTGTTTAAGGCTTTCAATTGATTTGTTTACCATTGGATAATTTTGTAATTAGGGTTTGACACTTGGAAGAGGTAACCCTAATTAGGATTTAAATATCACAACATAAAACTATAGATGACTTGGGAGAGCTTTTTTGTTTTATGAAATCTTTAGTAGAGAACCATAGATATTAATGCATTCTTATTACTATTAAAATTAGGGTTTTGAGAATAGATATTTAATCTATTACTTAGAAGAGGGGTTAAGTAAATCGGATTCTCGGTTTATAAACTTATCATTGTTAAATCAGATTTGAGTTGAAATTGCCATGAATGAAATATAAATGAAGTCAATCCTCTAGGATTTTCATATATTAATTTATTCGATTCAAAGCTATTTTCTTTAGTTGTTAGTTAAGATTTATCTATTTTCAGTCATCTAAATAAAGTTAGATTTATTTATAACGATAGCTAGTGAAATATTGAAATACACAATCCCTGCGGATACGACACTCACGCATCACTACACTATAAAACTTGACACCATACACTTGTGGTTAGACTTTCAGCAAACAATGATTATAATATTTTAGAACTTGTATAGAGTGATTTGGATCAGTAAAATCAAATTTTTGTTATGCCCTTAGTAGGGATTAAAAAGGGGTTATTAATGTAAGGGCTATGTGAGCCTAAATTAGCTATATTCCTGGCTTAATTGAATGGTTTTTAAGTGTTTAATTATGAATCATGTTATATGATAAAGATTTATTGTTAGAAATAAACACACCTTGAAACTCTAATGAATGAGACAGGGGATTAATGATTTTGATATGAAATTGCTAGCTATATATTGAATTGTGTTGTATGTATACATGACATACATTAGTAGAAAATGATTAAAGAGTAATATATTGGCTTGATATGAGTTAGCCAAATTGTCTTGTAAATAAATAAGATTGTTGCTCTATATAGGATTATCTGAGAAGGATGAAAAGGCATAGAGCTAAAGGCTTGAGGTAAGTAGGCACCCCCTATTTTATTTGAATGAATGGATGGAGATAGTAGGTATCCCATGTTTGCTCCAAGCATATGTTTTGGATGAGGGATTGTAGATATCCTGTGATGTTTTAAGAATGAAGTTCATGATGTAATTATATAATTGTAGCTTAAAAAGTTTCCAATGATGTATGGCATGTCATAGTAAATCACTTAAGTATGATGGTGTGAATGAATTTGTTTTAACCCAGGGTAATGCATTACCATCATGATATAGTTCTGATCTTGGGCGAAGCTGTGAGTATGGGTGTGGTTATAAATTATGATGAATGTTATTATTTAGAAATGATTTTAATTAATTATAGAAATGTGTAGAATTGTATACACAAGTTTAAATGCGTATATTTTAGGGTAGACTCTGTCAAATTTTAAGCATGATATTTTCCTTAAAAATAGAAAAATTATGAGATTCTAGAAAGATTTTCCTTAAAACTGCATTGGCCCCTGATGGGATGTTCAAATTGCATAGGGTAGGGGTGCAGGGCATTACAAAAGGGGCATAAATATAGTGTTTCGAACACTTTTTGGGATTCTAGCTCCAGGGGGCATATACATAGTGGTTTTTCTGATCTCACCACTCATATGGCGGATGAACAACACTAAAGTTGTACATCAATTTGCCTTTACACTAGGCTAATTTGTAAAATGTTTAAGCACACAAAATGATTATACATTGAAGCATAATGGATAACAATACTCCAAAAATATGATAATGATAGATCTTTGAAGGTCATCATCTATCAACAAAATGGAGATTGAATATCTTGGAGGAAACATTATCTAATTGAGAGAAGTTGCTCATTTAAGCTCTTTTCTTCTTTTCATCTTTCTCTCAGCTTCCTCAACCTTCTTTGTTAACACTGCACTACCTTTATACTACTACAAAAATTTCCGCCCATTGGAGGTAGATGGCTTCCATTGAATGTTGAAAACCATTCTGAATTTTCTTTTATTGAAAAGTTGTCTTCTTGATGAACTCGTTCTAGCTAGAAAGATTGGAATGCCAAACTTGAAGAAGATGTTAGTGTAAATGCATGATTTCAATGATAAATAAAACTTGATTAAAGATTATGAACTGATGGTTGTTGTCAAGTTTTTAGTATGCAGAATTAAGTTATAGATATCATGAACAAATGAACACGAAAAAGATATTCCAACACCTCAATCTGTCTGACCAAAAAGACATGGACTAATGCAGAAGCAAAAGATGAATTAATGATATAGACAAAGCTCAAATGAAAGGGAATAAACCAAGCTTCCATTTGTCTATCGAAGTGGAGATTGCATCTGAGAAATGCAAAATAGCATGCAAAATAACAAACTTCATCTATCATAAGTGAGCCAATGATCATTTATTAAAAACAGACAAGTTGCAAAAGTTAAGGTCACCTGGCAGAGCAGAGAAGTTCATCTGGCGAAGCAATAACGTTTGTCTATATAACTAAGCTCATTTAGTTTCTACAACAAATAACCCAACAGATGAAGTGATGAAGAAAATTCATCCGCGCCTCAATGATTAGTCTGTTACTTACAGCAGACAACCCATCAGACAAAGCAACAAGGAAAATCCCTTTGTGCTCCAACAATTTATCTATTACTTACAACAGACAACTCAATAGACAAAGTGCTAAAGAAATAAGTCATCCATGCTTCTGCAGTTTAATAGATAATTCACAAGACAAAGCACTAGAAAGGATAATTCATCTGCACTTCTAAGATCTGTTTGTTACTTACAACAGACAACCTAATAGATGATGTGAGGACATGACAACACCATAATTCATCTGCTACTTACGAAGGTCAAACCAGAAGATGAAGAGACTTTGTCTGATGAATAGCTGGACAGATACCTCATCTATCATAAGTAAAAGATGATCAATGGACAAGCCGAATCTTTGGTCTTCATTCATCATTAATAATGCCTTTTCCATATTGATGAAAGAGTTAGCCATTGCAGCAATACTTCAACCAAAGTTTATTAAGAATCTAGAAATCATCTTCTCCTAGGTTAGCACTGCAGGCATTTCAACAGACAAGGATTAAGCAAAAGTTAGAGAATTCAAATATGCTAATCAAACTATCTTCTGTCATTAATGGAGATCACCTACCACTAACGGCTAGAATTCAAAGTAGTTATAAATGAAGCATCATTGGAGCAGGAGGATTGAGTAAGTATCAAAGAAAATATTATATACCCTCTTGAGAGCATTTACTGATCTGAGCCAAAATCTTCTGCTATCTTTCAAGAGTCAAGAGCCTTGCATTCAAACCTTCCTCAACTCTCTTTGAAGGCTCCCAACCACCTTTAGGGAAGATCATTTACTTATGCATTCAAACTTCAGAAACCTTCCCCTGTGCTTATTGAGAAATACCTATGCTTTAACCTTTGATATTCATTTATTGTAAATTCCTCAAGCTAGTAGTTGAGACTAGACTCAAGAAGTGTTAGGACTATCTAAGTGCAGACGAGCTATTTATTCATGCCCCCTAGAGATGGAATCTAGAAGAGTACTGGGAGCACTATGATTACGCCCCCTAGAGCTAAAATTTAGAAGAGTGCTAGGAGCACTATAATTACTCCCCCCTAGAGTTAGAATCTAGAAAAGTGCTGGGAGCAATGGTTATGCCCCCTAAAGCTGAAATCTAGAAAAGTGATTGGAGCACTATTGTATTTCTGCTATTGGGAATAATGAAACCCAAGACACTAAAAGAAGAGTATTCTTAGAAGAGTGGAGTAGAGTATTTACTTAAACCACTATAAAAATTCTTGTGCCTTATTTATTTGTGCATTGATTGATTGAGTGATTTGAATTGATTACTAGAGGGACGATTGATCCTTAGAGGGGTAGGGCAATAATTTTTAATTACCTACTTCACCCCTTCCCTCTTGAGTTTTTGCCTAATCTTTGGGACCAACAAGTGGTATCAGAGTAGACTACGTAAACATTTATAGTGATCAAATGGTATACCCATCATCCTCTTCACAAATATTCATCAAGGGGCAATCGTCTACCCGGCCACCCCTATTTTATCGAACTAACTTTGCTTACTGAAAATTGAGGATGAAGTAATTTATTATAGCTAATGATATGGAGTCTTGGAAGGCTATTTAAGTTGGAATCACTCTTCCCACTACTGAAGTAGATGCATGGACTAAAGAGGAAGCCACCATAGTCCAAAATAACGTAAAGGCTATGAACTCTTTATTTTGTGGACTATCTTCATCTGAGTTTGATAGAGTATTCTCTTTCACTACTGCAAAAGGTATTTGGGAAGGATCCTCAGAAGTCAAAGGAACTAGAAGAAATATGTTGATAGGAGAACTAGAAACTTTAGGATGAAAGAAGGAGAAAGTATTTTTGAAATATATGCTCATTTTTCTAAAGTTACTAACACTTTGAAAGGATTAGAAAAAGAAGTGAAAAATTCTGAATAGGTAATGAAGATACTGAGGGTGCTACCAGAATCATGGAACCAGAAGATCACAACAATAGAGGAAGTAAAGGACCTAAACAGTCTTCTAGTGGATGATCTCATCAGCTCATTGATGTCACATAAGCTAATCAAAAGTAAGAGAGAGGAGCCAACAAAGCCAGAGAAAAGCATTACTCTCAACGTGACCAAAGACATTACCAGTGATCCAGCGTCTCAATCATAAGATGATATGGGCATGTTGGTGAAAAAGTTTAGAAAGTTTGCAAGAAGCAGCAGAGGCAGCACCTCAAGAAGATAGCCTAGACAACAAAAGAAAATGGCTAAAAGAAAGAAAGATCTCCCCACATGCTATAGATGTGGAGGGATCGAACACATGTCTCTTGAATGTCCCAACGAAGAAAATACAAATATAAATGAGAAAGATGATAGAAAAGAAAAGAAATACTTTAAGAAGTCTTTAAGAAACCAAGCTAGAGGAATGTATATGAATGATGAAGACTCATCAGGGACAAGCTCAAGTGATAAAGGTGACAATGAAGTTGGACATCTCACAAGAATATGCTACATGGTCCAAATAGAGAATGAATCAGCAAATCAAGTCACCATAAAAAAGCAATGCACAATGGAGCTAAAGACATAGATAAACTCCTACTACTCTCATAGTTTTGACTTTCAAGCTCAAATAACACTTGTGATAAATGCAAAAAAATTGATGAGTTACAATAATCATACAACTCTCTCTTTAGTGAGTTTGAATCATGTGGCTAGAAACTTACTCAAAAGAAAAGACACTTTAATGCAACTGTCAAAGTAAATTCTATTCTGGCATGAAGAAATCTATCTCTATAAGAAGGGGTTGGAAATCTAAAGAAGGAGATAGAGATATTAAACAGTATGTTGAGTAAATTCTCCAATCCAGGAGAATCTGTGGCCAAGTTAATGAGAATGATCGGTCAAACTAGCAAAAAAGGGACTTGGTTGTGAACAGTCAAAGGATGAAAACTCATAGAAATTTGCTAGAAGGTCCAAGGGAGTGAACCTCAAAGAAGAAAGTGAAAACTGTCCAAACTTTAATAGGTTCATGGGTTATCCCTAGGTAAAGAAACTAGTGGAATATAATGCACCTACCAAAGATCCAAATAATTGTTATTTCTGTAATGAAATTAGACATAAAGCATATGATTACTATGCAAAAAAGATATAAGCAAAAGGTGCAAAGATAAGATGGAAATGCAAGGATTATGCAAAAACTTCTTGCACACACAATTCCACTAACATCAATGGACCCAATGCTTGGGTACTAGAGAGGTAAGAGAAAGACTTGCTTTAAATGCAAGTAAGTCTCAAAGTTACATCTAATAATGCTTGGTTCATGAATAGTGGCTGCTCAAGACATATGACTCAAAATAAGTTGTTCAAAGAATTAAAGTTGATAAATGGAGGAACAGTTGCATTCGACAATAATGAAAAAGGCTTCATCAAAGGGATAGGTAAATTTGATGGTTTATTCAATGCATGAATAGAGGATATATTATATGTAGAAAGACTCAGTCATAATTTGCTAAGTATTGTCAATTATGTGATAAGGGTTACAAAGTTGTGTTTGAACTATAACGCCTCAGGTGTTAAAATAAGGAAGTGTTGGAAAATATTGCTAAGGACATGATAAATATGGACTAATTTAAAAAATTTAAAGTTGTTAAGTTTGGTACTTAAGAGCATGAGAAGAAAATTTTGAAGATAAGGTGTAATTTGAGCTTAGTGTATGAGAAAATGAAGTGGAGACGCTCTAGGCATCACTTTTACACAAATTTTGGCATATAAGATGAATGATTAAGAAAATGTGTTCAACATGAAAGTAGTAGCTCTTGAAATTTCTCAGATAATGAATTAAGAATTACATGAATTGGATATTATATGAGAAAATTTGAGTTAAAATAATATGGATGTCTCTAAGGTTGTAAATTGGGATAAAACACATGGTATCACTTTGAGGCTAAATTACCCATTTTGGAGATTGAATTAGAAAAACTAATCAACATAAAATTTATAGATATTGCAATTATATTTTTAATTAAATAAAAATCACTCAATTTGGATATAGTATGAGGAAGTTATGGATGAAATACGAAAACATCTCTTGGCTGACAGCAGGTTGGCACCGGCGGCGCTGGACGGTGGCTATAAAAGTCGATTCGACTTTTTCAAGTCAGATCCACTCCATTTCTTTTCTGTTTTGTCCCATTTCTTCTCTCCTTTCCCGTAACCCTATTATGCCCCATTTCTTGCCCATTTAGCTTGGAAATCACTTGGTTTAGATGGATCATCACCCTAACCTATTATGCCACATTTCTTGCCCGTTTAGCTTGGAAATCCCTTAGTTTAGATGGATCATCAGTTGATCTTTTATTTAAACCAAATTTTTGGCTCCTTGGACCATGAAAAATGGAAGAAATGTTAGATTTTCACAAAATAAAAGGTGCAACATGGAGCTAGGAACTTGATCCTTTGTTTGGGGAGGATGGATACGCGGAGCAGAGGTAGGCTCGATTTCCCAACTGAATTCCAAATTTTTTATTTTAAGTTTTAGGAATAATAGATTTTGGGGCTTAAATTGATGCATATGCTTATAAATTCATGGAGAAAATAAGTTAATGTAATGATGATGATTTGACATGAGAAATTATGAATTTTACTAAGCTAGGGTTTTATGCATAGTGAAATTTGGGTGTTTCCTAATTTTTGGAAATTTGGGTGTTTCCTAATTTTTGTGAATGGAATCATTGGGCAAATGATTAATGACATGATTAAAATATTTTAGAACTGCTATAGAGTAATTTGGACTAGTGGACTTGAATTTTGGGCTATGCCCTAAGTAGGGATTAAAGAGAATCCCTAAGCCATGAATTTAATAAATTTAAAGCTTAATTGAGTTGTTTACAAGTAGTTTGAATGTTAATCATGTAAGACACTAATCATGTAAGATGCTAGGTAAATATGGCAAGCAAGAGGGTTTCGGGTGATAATTGTTAAGAAGCCCTAGTTAAATAGTGCTTATTGTATGTTTGATGAGTATAGCTTAAGATTGGCTATGAAAGCAATATTAATATGATGTGATGTATGGTATTCATGATTATAAATGGCATTGTGACTCTATACAGGATGATCTGAGAAGAATGAAAAGGTAGAGAGCTTCAGGATTATGATTGGAGATAAAGGCTTAAGGTAAGTAGGTAGCCCCCTATTCATTTGATAGAATGGATGGGGATAGTGGATATCCCATGTTTGTGCCTAGCATGTATGTTTTGGATTAGGGATTGTGGATATCCTGAGTTTGTTTAAGATTGAAATTATATGCCTTACAATTACTAAACATAGGGAATAGAGAATATTCCTTGAATGACAATGAAATGTTTTTTGGATATAATGAATGCATAAATGTTAGCGATAGTGAGTATCCCTTGGAATTGAAATACATGGTATTTTGCATGTGATATGAACATGTGACTAATGGGGATAGAGAATATCCCACAATATGCTTATTCTTGTGTATGGATGTCTTCTACATGAAAGGGATAGGGTATATCCCAGTTTTATGAATAAGGAATATCCCAATTGTGTGATGAAAAGAATAGATGGGATGAGTATATCCCATGTTAAGAGTTGATAGTATGTTATATTGATGTATTTTCATTGTATGAATTAATAGGGGAAGTATAATTCCCTATTTTGATATTATTAATAGGTGACAAAGATGGGATAAGTGATATCCCATAGTTGTGTAAGTGACATGATATATCATATGACTGTATGTATGAATGGAATGAGAAGCATTCCATAATAGTATAGATATGTATAATGATGTAATGTGTATTGAAGGCACAACTATAATATTATGCCTGTATGACATAATTGGATATGTGGTAATTGCATGGCATGTATGGTGATATGAAATGCCTGTATGACATGTATTATGGTAGGATGAACTAAATAATGTATGGCATGTCATAGTAAATCATTTAAGTACGAGATTGTATGTGGAATTGTATTAATTCAGGGTGAAACATTGCCATTATGAAACAGTTCTGATCTTAGGTAGAGCTATGAGTTTGGGTCTAGGTATTTTAAATGTAACTGTTGTTTTATATTATAGAAATGTACATTTTATTTGATACTATACATGTATATCAGGTAAAAATGTTTATAATATAGGGTAGACTCTGTCGAATTTTAGGTAGGATATTTTCCTTAGAATTAGGAAAATGGTGAGGTCATGGAAAGATTTCCCTTAAGAAAAGGGAAAATGGTAGCGTTACAGATTGGTCCCGGTAGTGCAAGTTGAAAACACATAGGGTGGGGGTGAAGGGCGTTACATAAACCATCTGCATGTAATGTATTTAGCATAGACAATGTTCTACTATTCAAGGAAAAAAGTCATGGAAATATTTACCAAGTATAACTAGATTTTATTGTTGAAAAATGCTTAATTGCACTTAAACATGATCCATTGGTATGGCACAAAAGGATAGGACACGTCAATATGTCAAATATTAGATCTTTATGAAAAAAGGATCTTATAATTGGTCAACTAAAATTAAACTATGATAAAAATCAAATCTACAAATCCTGTCAATTGCCAAAATAGACCAAAGTATCCTTCCATCCTAAAAATGAGGTATCTACATCTAGACCTTTGGAATTACTACATATGGATCTATTTGGACCATCAGATGTTATTAGTCTTAGAGGAAAAAGATATGTCTATGTGATCATGGATGACTGCTCTAGATTCACATGGGTAATTCTCTTGACTAGCAAATATGAAGCATTTTCAATGTTTTATACACTCTCAAAGCTAGTTCAAAATGAGAAACACATGAATTGCGTCTATCAATAGTGATCATGGTGGCGTATTAGAAAACAGAAAATTTATTAACTTTAGTGATGAAAAAAGGAAAACACCATAGTTTCTCATCTCCCAAAACTCCTCAACAAAATGGAGTTATGGAAGAAAAGAATTAGATAATTCAGGAAATAACAAGGACCATGTTAAATGAGAGTAAGCTGTCCAAAAGATTCTAGAGAGAAATAGTTAGTACTGCTTGCCATGTGCTGAATAGGGTTACCATAAGAGCAATCTTAAAGAAAACCCCATACAAGCTTTGGAAAGAAAGGAAACCAAATATCTCATATTTTCATTTCCTTTGGATGCTCATGCTATGTGCTGAATAATGGGAAAGATAACCTTGGAAAATTTGATCCAAAAAAGTGATGAAGCTATCTTCCTCGGTTACTCTTCTAACAATAGAGCATTAAGAGTTTACATTAAGAAAACATAGGTTGTAAAAGAATCTATACACGTTAAATTTGATGAAGTAAATATAACCTCGAGAAAGAAATGTAATAGTGATGTAGATGAAGCTGCAACAAATATGAAGAATC
>JAYJMB010000694.1:0-17668 GCA_036873735.1 Pouteria campechiana | reverse complement strand
TATATATAGACACTGCAACTTGTATGTTTGATCGTCAAGAAGCCAGCCGCACTTAGAGTGCCGGCCTTGATACAAGGTCCCAATCCAAATCTATGCAATTACAGAAACTTCTCTTCCAAAAGAAACCAACTGCCAACTGGAGGTGGGATGAACGCATCCATGCTTACGCTGCTTCCTTGGCAAGAAGAGAAAGAAAGATTCAAAAAGAGAAACAAAACAAGTACTAATAGAGAGACTAGGACCATTGCTCTACCGATTAATGGCACGTCCTTGTCCATGTTCCCCTCACCCGCCTCTTCCCATGTGCCTACTTGGCTAGCTACCTTGGCCTGCACTGCACCGATACCGCCAATCTCATTAATCTACCTTGCTAGCTGTGGCCCAGGCCTTGCCACGTCCTTTTCATTTTTCCATTTCAACTTCCTACTTAGTTGTCGTCATCTTTTATTTATAAATAATGATGATATGGAAAACCCGAGGCCTGCATGCCTCACGGGTACTTCTAGACCCAGTTCGCGTGCCAATGATTAGTGCTACAAACAGGCTCAAATATCCATCGTATCAAATGATTAGTGCTACAAACAGGCCCTATCCATCCATCAAGCCTGTTTCTCAATTTTGCCTGATTTCTAAATGTGTTTTTTATCAACTTCTGATCGACCTGAACTAGAACTGGTGAGCTGCCTGCCTGGTCTTCAAGTCGAGCCTTTGGGCCTCATCCTGATCTATTATCTACTGCGACCCGCATGGTTAGCCACCAAATCCATGTTCTAATTAAGTGCCTTGGGACCTATTAAACGAGTTTAATTAGTTTTCACTCTCAACTTTGGATCTTCGCATCACTCCGACACAAGCCATCATGGCAAAAGGTTAAGATATAGACAGAGGCATGTGAATGCATGAAAGACGGGCTCACATGCGCGTGCCAAATAGTTGATGAGGTAAAGTGATTCCTTTAATTTGTTTGAAAACTCTGCCATTTACTAATCTCTAGAAATCCTGCTGCCATAAAAATTTCCACGCAAACTGTTGGTTCTTCCTCAGGAGGAAGAGGATGATTCAAATCAGATATTAGCAATTCCCCAGATCATTAAACGGTGTGACGAGTAGCCTTAAATCTTTGCATGATATAACTAATGATGTATAGCAGACCAATATAACATTGCCCTGGGCTCAGATGAAAGAATCATGCCTCGGACGCATCCCTTATAAGCCATAGATTGAACTGTTAATTCGTCATGTGGAAAACTACGTTATTCTACGTTGTGGAAGATGGAGTAGTGTTGCCATTGTGCTGCAATTAAGAAGATGGGGAAGGGCTGCCATGCTCACTTCACTTCAGATTTTTTTTTTTTTTTCTTTTTCTTTTTGTTTGGTCGGGCACCAGATGGGCCACCAATGGTTCTGGGTCTGTCATGTCCGCGTAGGAGGGATAACCAGTGATTTTTTGGTTCAGAATAAAAGCTTTTTTCCCGCTCTTTTAATTTTTGGATTCTCATGAACTTTCATTGTGACTGTTCATGGTTGTTTGATGACTAAATCTTTTCTCTGTGGGGCATGTCTTCCAATAAATGCGAGGAAGACTGCCTTATCTCTGAACGAGAGGCTGTTCTAGATAGTCGGCATGGGATGTTTGGGTGCAACGTGAGTTGCTCATCTGGTGGGGCCTTTAGCTATCATTACCAACTTCCCTGACATAAACGGATCAGCAGACCACTGGCTTGGGTGGGTCACACATGTATGAGAATGTCGGACATTCATAACCATCCGTTGTTTCCTAAGATATGTGGCCGCCCAACTGATGAGCGGTGTGCTATTTTTAGGAACTAGTCCATTTCGCTCTTTGCATGCAGGCAAAATGGTTCTAGCAGAAATGACTGCAAAGGAGGGAGATATTGTATTGGCATGTCAGAAGAAAACTCTAAATTTGCAAGCTTATCTTTTCTAGAGCTTGTTACTGAGAAAGGTATTGATAAGCTAGGGGTTTTTATCAAATCAACCATTATAGAGTCTGGATCTTTAGATGGGAATAATGACATAAAAGGCTGACCGTTTCTGTTACAATGATTCAATCAAATTCAAATAATTGAGTTAGTAATCATCTCCTTTAAGCACTCATTTTTAATCACGTGAAGGTCGATTCCAGCCTGTAGCTAAAATTTAAACAGGTGGCATTTTAATGAAGGGTACTGTGATGGAGGTCAAGAGGTTAATTCACGTGTCTTTGGATTTGCTTAGATATATGATGTAGAATTTGCATTTGAAATCTATTTTCAAAACCTCTCTGTTCAGATCTAATAGCTCGGACATGAGCTCAATGTACAGACCAACCATCAAAATATTGTCTGCAACATCTTTGTCTCATTTATTCTCTCTTTAGTTCTACATTCTAAAAGCAAAGAGGTATTGACATCTACAGACTAATACTCTCCGCTGGATCTTTTTCTTTTGTCAAGAGTGGTAGATTAAAGAAAAGAATTTTACAACCCAAACTCCCCATTGGATTTCTTGCAATGGAGAACCGCCTCTGAAATCGACCGTTCCACATCAGAGGCCAGCATTATGCGGCTCTGGCCGCAGTCGCTAGCGGAAGAAGACGTGCTCATCCTCGGAGTAGTTGGTAATGATTCAGTGCAGCTCCTTGTTGCCCGCCGCCCAGAACCCATCATTCCCCGACCTGTCCTCCTGCTCTGTGCCCTCCAGCAAAATGGCCTTAAGAAGCCAACGCAGGTCAAGAAGATTCGTCTTGAGTATCTTCGACACCTTCGAAAAAAAGCCGGTCGGAGGGTGGAACTTGAAAGAAGCGACCTGGTTGAAGATTGAACTGAAGAGACCGGTGAGTCCATTGGTCCTGAAATAGGGCTGCAGCAATCCAAGCTTGCTCGTTGCATCGTGGAGGTAGCAATGAGGTGTAGCGGCACGAGTAGACCATCGGCGAAGATCTGATCAGCATCTACCAAGGTTAGAGGCTGAACAGTAGCACAGTCGAAGTTGAAATCTTGGATTTCAATGGAGTTTTTGAAGCGTGCCATTATGGGGTCCATTTCTATGAAGCATTCTTCGTCGTAAATGTCAAAAGAAGGGCCGAAGGTGTCATCTGTGATGTCGAAGGAAGGTTTCAGGTTTATCAACCAGCTGTAGGAGAAGCTTTCTGTGGCTAGATGTTGTTGCTGTAGTTGTTGGGAGGATTCCATGGCGATGGGAAATTGAGAAGACAGATGGGAAGGGCCGAAGTCTTATAGATGCAAGTGAAGCATGTGGTCGTATTAGAGGACAGCAAGGGCCCATGATACTCACGTTTTGGCCACCACTATCGCATGAGAAATTGATTGCGTGTTGGTTTCTCAATCTCATGTGACCTAGAGCATCCACCACCAGGTGCCACTTACTGAACATCACTAACTTACCAACTGGGAGCTTATCTACTAGCTACTATATGTCATGGTGGTGGAAGCAGCCTCTTTGGACATCATTATTTACTAGCTAAATCCTGGCTGTTTCTATTATATGGCATCACATAAACGACTAGTGAAATAAAAATTATTCAATCTAATAGGAATGAGAAAAATTAAAAGCAAAAATTATTAGATTAACCATTAATTTGACTGTCGAAGGTAACGCCTTCTGCCTGTGGCGCATATTGTTTCCCGTTTCCAAAAAATGCAAGGTTGGGTACATTGTGCCCTCTCCAGACCGGCATTGGCAATAACGCATTGGATATGCTCAGATTCGACTGTCTTTGTTCACCTTCGCTTTTCTCCCCCCACTAGCGATTGATTCTAATATTTTTCATTCTCATGCACGTCTCTAGCCTTGAATGTGATTGAGTTTGATACAGTCAAAGCACCATTGACGGTGGGCTGGGCAGAAAAGTTTCTGCCCAATAAAATTCCTGTACAAATCAGAGGCCATGAAAGGGATGGTTAAAAATGAACGAGTAGTTGGACATTTTTATTTGGGGTCCGTTTCAGGGTATATTCTTGAGTACTTTAGATGCCCTGATACTTTTTCACTGGACTTGCGACCTGCATTTGGAACTTTACTTTTATAGACCCAGAATGGGATGGTAAATAATGTCCCAAAAAGTGATAATTAATGGCAGTAGAGGTGGTTGGTGTTGGATAGGGTATCTTGTATTCTCTGAGCTTAATGGACTCACGCGAGAAGTCGAATCAAATTGAGCCAAGTACTGTACAACTTGGGGCCTGATCAGTCCGTTATTGTGATATAAGATTCTTATTAGCTATGGTTTTATCTAAGAGAGATCAGCCACGGTCCGGCGAGTTGGAAAGGACGATGTGCTCCTTTCATTTTCACTAGCGCGATTTCTAATCCTCTTTCTAATTACGAATTTTCATTCTTGTGCTTTATGTGCATTTTGAATGTTTGTGTTGATTTGTTCATGCCAGTGACCACCGGCAGAACAGTAGGGTGGAATTGTCAGGGATCGGATGTCCTTGATAAGGAGGGAAGGAATGTATGGGTGGTTTTCATTACAGAAGAAATTCCAAGAAGAGGAGACACTGGTAGTGGGACTGGTCGGGCAAGGAGATGTACTGTGCTGCTAAATGGGTAGACACAAGAAATTGAAAGAACTTAAAAACCCCTTTGGTCCCCCACTTTCAGCGTTGTTTTTCTCTATCCCCCATGTCTTCTTCTTCTACTCAGCCAAACCCGTAACATTCAACCTGTACAGAGACATTTTCACTGTTTCATTGTGGAGAACGATCACATGGGGTAGCTCAGGCGGTGATACATGGGTTTGAGCTGAAGTGGGGCCTACCCGATCAGTACATACCATCCATCCAACACAACCAGCCCGGTTGATTGAATAACAAAGTTAGCCTCAAAAATTCATGGCCTTCCATTCTAGCAGAGGCAACCTCCCAACCTTTTATGTTGACGTGAGCCGGCTGCATGGCATATGGAGGGCATCTAAACATTCAGAGAGAAGGCGGCCCCTTGTTGATGGGATCGACAGCGCCCAGTAGCCTCGTTTAGCCTAGCCGCTTCACTCATCGGGTGGGCGCTGGTGTAATCGAGTGAGTTTAGATAGTTCCCTATGTTAGAAGTCATTTGAAGGATCCAATCATCACAGTGGGGTTTGGCTGTTGGCTAGGTTTGATGGCATGGAAACATCACATCACGTGGGTGCTGCAAAAGTAGCAACTCCATGTGATCCCTGTTCATGATAATGGGGAATCATGAAGGGAAGAAACAAATAAATAAATATGTAGATAATAATTGAATAATCAAGCTGCTTTAGGCGGCCGTGTGTGTCCATGTGATGTCCACGCGGAACCTATGCCCATCGATTTTAGCTAGGCAGCTGTTTATGTACACTTTTGAACAATGTTTTATCACCACCAAATGAAAGGATGAGATAGTCAAATGTAAAGCATGTTGTTAAGGAAGGAAGGATCCAATGTCATTCGTGAATTTCAACTGAGCATTTTTCCTGTCTGGCTGAAATATATTCCGTAAGAAACAGTGATGGATGAAAGTTGAAATGATTGTCGTATAAACGGACAACCGGAGCCCGACAAACATATTCCAAGTGAGTTGAAGATGAGGTCAGGTGGACCACCTGATCGGCATCATCTTGTCTTCAAAAATCTCTTCTTATAATATATCAATGGCCTGTTTCTCTGTCCCACCAGAAGACGGCCGACAGGAATTTCGGCCGATTTGCTATCATCACCCATCCCAGCTGGCTCTGCACTGGTTTTTTGGTTCAAAAGCGACAGGTAACCGTTGTCTAATTTGAGTTCTTGTTCCATCAATTTCAAGCGCCTCTAATCAATCGCATAATGATGATCATCTTGATGTTGTCCTTGTAGACCGCCGCCGATTGTCTGCCAAATATTCCACCTGTTAATGGCCCAGGTTTCTGATGGATTCTTTATTTGGACACTCCAATTAATTTTTAAGAAACATTCGAAAGCCCTTGGAAGATGATCATCATCTCCAGTGGAAGCACAAAAGCAAATCAGCAGCTAGCTCTAATGTCTTCAAGGAAAATTATTATTCCATGGTAGTATTATCACAGAAATCTCCATACAAATGGTTGATTTCCTTGTAGGTTGTCCAATTCAATATCATAGTGCCTAGCATCACTTGTATCTCTAATATTCAAAAACCCATCTCAGTTGGATACAAATAGGCAGAGAATTTTGATGGTTGCATTTTTACTATTAAATAAGATGAATTTTATAGCTTATTTTAGTCAATACTTTTTTTTTTTATCTTAAGTAATTTTAAGTATGACGAAAAGTTATACATGATTATGGAATTAGATTTCCATGACAACGATACATGAAATTATTGCCCAATGGGTCCTCTTCTGAACTATTTTCACCTCCTGGGACATGTGCCTGCCTTCTAGGCCTGCACGAGCATGGTGGGATAGTGTCTGCTGTGCTTTTAAATAAGATCTCCAACCCCACGTTAAATCTAATACCCTTGCTAGTTTCATCCTCCTTTAATCGTGCGAGTTCTTTTTAATCCTTTTTGGGTCTTGAGTATATAACGGACCTTGCTTCGCTTTCGAATATCCCATGCCGAATCCTGCTACCTAGACAATCCAGCGGCCTGGTTTTTTTGCACTGGAGGAAGCGTTGTTTTGGTGCGTTAGTTAGCCACCCGTAGGACCATAGAAATGGCAATCAGAAAGCCACCTGGAATCCCCAGCTATCCACTTTTCTTTCTTTTTTCTTTGCTCGTTTCCTCTTGCAATTTTCTTACCATCCATTTGTAACTCACCCATCAAATCATTATTAGTATTTTTGTGTCATTTTATTAAAAATGTTCCCTCATAACATGTCAGATTGGACCACATTATTGCCAGAGGCCACCTGCCATCACCTGAATGGTTTGCATTACTCGCACATGGCCCTGGGTCAGCAGCCATCCTACCCATATACAGAATTGAATCTCACTCACATAGTCGATCTCACGGACAGTAACACATACAACAGACCTCCAGTAACTGAAATTGAATCTGAATGGCTTGAGACACTTTTACCTCACATTTCCATTGTCGGGTCCAAGAAAAAAAAATATAAATAAAAAATAACGATACAGGTTGACGCATCCATCCCACTCTTCAGAACATTATCCCAATAGCTGGGTGATGGTACAGAATGCCGAAACAGTCGTCAGCCAGCCAACCACATATCAAGAATCTTCTTTGGGGCATCTACATTATAGTTGTTCAAGCAATGGCAACCACTGCATTGTGGAAGAAATCAAACAGCTTGTATAGATGCAGGAAACTTGGATGTCATTTCATAAGATCAAGGAAAACAAAACCATTCCACAGGCTATGCAAAAGCATGGACGCTAGCAGATTTCTAGAGCGTGCAAAGACGGTTCCCATTACAATGCCAAGGAACACAAGCGGCAGCAGCCTCTGTGCATTGAAATGTGCCAACGCGAAAGCCACTGCACTCACAAAGATAGAGCACCACACTGGCATGTATCTAGTCAAGGAAGGCAGCAAAAATCCCCTGAAAATAATCTCCTCCCATATTGGTGCACATATCGACACCACCACTGCATACAAAGCCATTGCCACTGGGTCACGCGCCACAATCGATTGCTCAACACTCGATGCTCCAACAGGAGAAGGGGGCAGCAGTGGTAACAAGTCAATGTTCACCTGAGAAAGGCGGTTGACCAAAGGAAACATCAAACACCCTAACCAAACATCAAATTGCCAATTTCCTCTAAGACTGAGGCGGAACCAATCAGCTGGAAGAGGACGGAATCTAGCAAGGCAATGGTGGAGGATTGCAATTCCTGCAAGACCTTCGGCAACATCTGTCAACAGGCTGTATAGAGCTTGGCCTCTATATGTCAATGATTCTTTTCCAAAACCAGCTGCATGGGCTAAAAATGGGATTATCCAGGATCCTACCAACCAAAAGGAAGCAATCCAAAGAAGCATGACCTGCAGCATCCAAAATAATCATTCTTTTGTTTGTACCCATTTAAAAGCACTAAATGCACAACGGTGTTGAATGCCTGATAACAGCTATCTAAAAGCACACAAAAAACTGATGACTTAAAAAGGGAACTGTCATGCTTAAGCATTCTCCAACTTGGTTTAACTGGTAGAGATGTACTTGTGTGCATGGGTGTTTCAGGGTTTAAACAATGGGCTGTTTATTCCATCCCCAAAAAGGTTTAGAAAAAACCATTTAAGACTTGGAATAATTAAGGTTTCTAATTCATCTTTTCCCTTTTTCCTTCACCCAAACTCTCTTTGTATCAGTACCTGAGGGGTACAAATATAGTTTTCTGACTTGAAAATAGGCTAGTGGCCTTCTAAATTTAGAAATGAGAATCATAACTTTCAATTAGGATTATCACTTAGCAATGACCAGCTAAAATATGGCTAGTTAAAATTTTCTACAGGGGCTGGCCATATTCAAAAAAGGTTACAGATGTCCAAGAGTCTCACATCATTCTATAGCTTGCACAGGCTGACAGAGTTTGCATCTACTAATATTAGGAGCTCATAATAATATCAATCAAATTTGCATTAAATGACTTGCAGGCATCCTCCAAGTGCATTATGACAATTGTCATTCAAAATCTAGACATATTAAGCATTTCAGTCAGTCAAAATCCAGTCATCCCCCAAAGAACTAGATCACAAAATTTACAAGCTCCTACCAGCTTTTAAAGGAACTGAATCATCCGAAAAATGCAAATACCAGGGCAAATGTGATGAACAGTTGACAAAGTATCTAGTCTTGCTATTAATATTTAAGGCAGCATTTTAAAGGGGATGGATCATGAAATTGTCATGCTCATACTAGGGTAATCGCAATGATGTGGTCAGCATCTATCCATTCTTGCTACCATTACCATTAAAGAAGCAAAAGGAAACTGGGATCTTGAAACCACTATTATGCCAATGCAACTTATTTTCAAATATGTTGTATTTCTTTTATTATTTTCTGAAACATCTTTTCTACTCTGTTTAGCAAAATAAACATAAAATACTTGCATGATTCACCTGGATAATAGTTTCAGCTGTCCACGGTACCATCCAGCGCTCCCTGTGAAATCTGAAGATTCCATATGCTGCCTGAAAATGGCATAATTCAAAATTCCACAAATAAGCACCCACATAGAATCTCAGAAATCAGAAATAAGAAGTGTGGATGCTGTGATTTTTTACCATGTTTTAGCATCCATCACAGATCCACACATAAAAATATATGCCCACCAAGCGAACTAGTAGGATAAAAAATAGAAATATTCACCAAAAAACTTCTCTGTCTGTTTCTTTTTGGGTATAAATGTGCAATCACTGATCAATTTTTTCTAATGGTGTTTTGGGATGCTTCTTTATGATAAAGAAATATACAAATGAGAAAGAACTTGCACCGGTTTTGACATCTTGTAAACACAAAAGTCTAGAAACTTCAGTTATGTAGGGTTTAGCCAGCAGCATCAAGATGACACAAGAAATGGTGCCAACATTTAATTGATTGTGGTGGACGCAGCCAATTAACTAAATGGTGCCGACCGATTCTCTCAAGATGAGAATTGGGCATGTTACCACCAACTGATATACTGAAGTAAGACCTGTAATTTCATTTTTTCCATACAGGTTGGTACTATGGGCCATCTGGGTCATAAATACAACAAGAAAATGCACCAGCTACTGCCAATCAGTGCATCTGATACAATTGACAGCATTTAATGAAACACTTTAGTGTTATATTCCCCAATGATAAAACAGTGTCATCCATGAAATACAAATATGAAAATAGAAATCACTGACACCAATTAGAAATTTCAAATCTTCCCAAGATCCTCTTTCTGCAAACCATTTGATCTATTGGAGGCCCAACCAAAGGGTCCTTCTATTGACAGAAACCACTTGGATAAGAATAACCCTAACAAGCACCATAAACAGAACTGAATTGTACTTTTCTTTTTTCTGTTAATATAATCATCAACCATCTCTATCCAAAACATGTGTGATCCAAATGTTGCGGAACAAATTAATAGAAAGTTGCAGATGACAAAAATGAGCATGCGATGGCAGTGTTAAGTGTTTGAAAACATCACAGATTTGTTCATCAGAAGTTATAAATGCAGTAGCTAAAGTAAAATGTAAAACAGCACATTAACAGGTAGATATTAGCTATAATGTGATCTTATGTACAACCAGCCATAATGTGTTGCATGGAAATTGAAATGGATGAGTGGTGACCCAAGCAAAGCTGGAGCTAGAGATGAACTTGATCAATGTAAACTAGAAGTAACTCCAATAGTAATAAGATGAGAGTAATCAATAGACAGAATCGCTTTTGTCATGTGCGATTGAAGCCAAAAGATGCACAAGTTTGATATTCTATTTTTATAGATGAAGACACAACAAGGGCCAGAGGCAAAGGCAGAAAAGGATGTGGGTGGAGGTATTTTGAAAAGTTTGCTATGATAAGATCCAACTTAGGATGTGGCCCTTGACAGAGTGGAGTAGCCATACATGATTATAGTATCCAAGCTAAGCTAGCATGCATTGTGGGTTTCTTTGACATGTGGAATAGGACCAGGCACGTTACATACTACTTCCTTCAATGCAAAGTACACTTGGGGTAAGATAGTGTGGGTTACTCTAATATATATTACATAAACATTTCAAATGTAATTTTCTATATTGGATTCACATTTATAATTGGCATGAACAACACAAGTTACAATTTTCAACAACCTCACTTATCATTATTACAGCTAAAGAAATATTATTATAATCTTCAATCCATAAACATGAATTTATGTTTTGTAATAAATGGTAAATATATAGGTTACAATTTCTGATTGCTAAAAAAACTAATATGGGATGAAAATGAATTGTAGTTCAGATCATAGAAAATGAAATGAAGGGGGGTTTAGCATTTTAGGCAACACTGAGCAATACCCAAGTGACTGGAAATCCCAACAACGGCTTACTTGTTGATACAAATTTACACATGGATTACACACCTCTGTAATGCTAGCTCGGGATCATCTAGTAGGGAAGTTTCTATGGTGGCTGCCCCTCCTCAGCAATTCCATTGTTTCCCTAGGTGTAGCACAATTGAATTACAAATCAGGCCGTATTTGGTGTTTAAGTGACGACACCATGAGGCTTGGATGGCAATCAAATAGCATGGTGGGCTATAAACAACTAAAACCAACGATAATCAGCAGTCAAGGTTCAAACGCATGCGATAATTTAGCTCTTGTGGTACCAGATTAGTATAACTATGATTAAAAAGGACGAAAGCCTTGCCTTCTTGAGATTGGGTATCCAGCGCTTGTGGACTTTTGCCTCAAGCTGCTCCGATTCAACCTCAGCCTTACCACTAAAGTCGCCGCGCGATTTGTTTCTTTTCTGCTCCGATTCTCCGGCGCCTGAAGAAGCAGAAGGCTCTTGAGGTACGAAGCAGGAAACTCTCCACTTCTACAAAGATGGAGGAGAGAAAAACCATAAACTGCAACCAGTTAATTATGTTGAAAATAAAGGAGATTTTTTCAAAAAAAGAAAGAAAAGAAGAGAAAAATTAAGAACCTTGTTTGAAATGATCCGAGGAGGAGAAGTGACGGTGCGTACAAAGGAAGAGTGGTTTATGAAGGAAGACAGGGTGGCTTTGGAAGGGGCAGAAACCCTAACCGTAACCCTGCTGCCAATAAAGGAAGGAGAGGGAAGGCAGAGAGAGTTAGACATGTGGGGCGACGAAGAATCCCGGATTTATCACAACCCGGCACGCCCTACAAACCCTAATCCTCTGCATCACAGGAATCTTCTAAAGCAGCCCTGAACCGAATCGAATCGGCTGCCGTTTTTATCTTCTTCTTCATCTGCTCTGGTGCGGAAGAAGCAGGGAGAACAGCCAACCACCCACCCACGGCCCATCCGTTGCTGAGTCCGTCCCTTTCAGCACAGGATCACTGACTCATGCCCACGCCACTAGCTTGCGCACGAAGCGACATTTCCCAATCCGACGCACCTTACCCACCCGAAAACATAAACCGGCCAAGCAAGCAGTAATGCTCTGGCACTAGGCAGGCGACCGCGATTAATAAATAATAATGAGATGCTCATCTCTATTTGTTTCTTAGAGTCGAGATAAGGTTTCGAAATTCCATATTAACGTTAGATTGGTTGAAATTTTGCAAATTCCGTTTTGGGTTGAGCCCAACCTGAGTCCCAATCTACCAAACATCACTAGCATGGGCAGAAGGAGGGGTTGGGATTTGTGGACCTCATTTCAGGAGATGGAACGAGAAAACGCGTTCAGCTCATATTTATGATTATGAATTTGTAATCTAACCATTGGATTTGTGATGTGTAGAGGAATTGTATAATTTCGATTTCATGTTGGAATGGAAAGCAAGTTAGCAATTTACGTAACGAAACATTGTGGGGTTATTCTTTAAAACAAATTACGGATTTCAATCCATCTTAGATGGAACATATTTCTTGGAGCTCCATCAAAACCTTATTAATCTTATTGTTTGATCACCGTGAGTATAAGATGGAGATGCAACCGTTCCTTCACTTGTGTTTCTTGCTGTTAAATCACCAACGCTGTGTAATTTGAAGGACCTAACTAAGAACATGGGATCTTAGCAATTTCTTTATTAATTGCTTGCATTTACGTCTAATGACTAAAATTGCATTTTTTCTCTTATTATTACTTATATTTTTAATTATTATTTTCTATATTTTCAAAAACTCACTTAGTTTATTTGTATTCGTTTTATATTTTATCATTGCTTCAATGTTTTTCTTATGTCATTGTCACTATTTTTATTCCTCTTTAATTCCTATTTTTTTCTCCAACCTAACTAGTCTTTAAAAAGGCTTGGACGTAAGCTAGGGGAGCAACTTGTTTTGGTTAACTCACAACTAACACAAACAACTAAATTTTAAATAATCTGGGTTGCTAGTGTTGAGTTTAGATATTAAGTTTTAATGATAACAAAATTTGTAATTTATTTAAACTTAAACTAATAAAGTTATGCTAAGATTTTGAGTAATAGAGAAGACGAGTAGAGCTAAGTCCACCAAAATAATGTTCTCAAGCTTTAAACCGATAGAGGAGAACCATAGAAGAAAACTCATAACTACAGAGGTCTATAACACTTGTTGTCTATTAGGTGTTGTGAGTTATAATGTTCACAAAGGTCTATTGTGATCTTTGTAATGACCATATTCTATAGAGGCATGGACAGAGGAGACCAAAAAAACTTTTTAGGACCATGATTGTCCATAGAGTTTTTTGACAAAAGAAAGGTTATGTCCACAAGGATCTATAGCCATAATGGTCGAAAATTAATTTAATGTTTCAATAACTAAATTTCAACGGTCCTCTCCAAATGTTCAAAAGCCCCACTAAAAACTTATAAATAAAAGATCAGTTGAAGAAAAAAATTATTCTTGAGAATTCTAAGTGTTATAAACGAACCAATCATAAGAAATCTAATCAAGTCTCCAAATGCATTCACTCCAAAGCACTCCAGCGTTTAATGAGTATAAAGCTGCATCAAATCCATCAAGCTTATTTCATATACATTTTAGTCTATTTTAGAAGCATTATATTTGTACAACTTTATTTGGATTTTTAAGCTTTCTGCTTATAAAGAAGGGGATCCTTGTAGTATTAGTATGTTGTAAGAGTTTGTTAATAACCTCAAAAAAATCGGCTAGTGTATAAGTTCTTGGTGATTTTGGAAAACTAAGAAAGATGTGACTTCACATGTATTTAGTGGAACATAAGATTGAGAATACCTTGAAGAGTGAAATAGGTGCCAAAAGGACTCAAATCAAAATAAATTTTGTGTATTTATTGCTATATGTGCTTATGTGCTTTTACTAATATTCATTTTATGTACTTATATATCCATTTAATCTCTCAATCTTGCTTAGTATAACACTCGGGGTTTTAAAAGTGAGGCACATTTTAGAAATTTTTCTTAAATTATCATTTGAGGACAAATCGTACATGAAATTATTAAGTGTGAAGAAAATTGTTATGGATTTAATGTACAAGGGTGGTTAAAGGACATTATCCAAATCATTCAAGGGGATTAATTATGTGTTTCAATGTTATAAAAATATGAAAAAAGTATGGCTAAAAGTATAAGGAAGTGGAGAGTAGCAAAGTGGAGAAAAAGAAGTAAATTGGGGGGCAGCGAAATGGGCGCCACGACACCACTCAGCAAAAAGGATGGATGGGCAGCTAGTGGGGCTAGCACCACCACGCCAGTGAGGCGGTGGCATGATCACCACGGTGGCAGTGAGGCAGTGGCATGATGAACAATGAAATTTGATGTTTTTTTAAAAAAGCTTTTGTTAGCCTTTCTTTCCCATTCAATGCCCCTTTCTTCCCTATGCCCTTAGCCATGGAAATCGCCCCTTTTTGCCCATTTTTATGTGATTCCTAAAAAGAAATAACCTTATTTAGATATGATAATCCATCACCCACGTGTCAAAGAGTAATTTACATCTGTTTGGATGATGAAGGAGAAGAGAAAACCATGATTTTTGCCACCTATGGAGGATTCTTGAAGAATAGAGGTTAAATCTTCATTAAGGGAGGACACAATGCTTGAAATGGAAGATAAATCCTTTTTCCTTAATCGATTTTTTGATTTTGCTTTAGTAAGATTTTGTGAATAGTAACTTTTGGGAGAAGATGATATGGATTGTTATTAGAATCATGCAAAAATGATTAATTAGTGAATTACAATGTATGTGGGAGGAATTGGATATGGAGAAATTTGATAATGTGACTGAATAGGAATCTAAGGAATTGTACAAAGGGGATTTCGTATGAAGAGTGTTAAGCAACGAATTGATTGAGTTATTGATTTTTGTTTATAGTTATTTAACTATTAATTTCGTTGTATGATGGGTGTACATCATGGAAATAAAAATTTCTTAATATACTTATTGTACATATGATGTAAGGTCCTGGAAATTTTAAAAATGTAAATTTGTACAATTGTAAATTTTCAGTAATTTTTCGGTGCGACATATTATAAAAATTGAAAATTTGAGGAATTTTATTATTGAAATTTTTTTAAATGGATGGAATACCCATATTAATGTGAGTATGATGAGGACTTACATTAATTAGGTGAAATAAATAAATAAATAAATGATAAAATTATGAAAATAATATATTTAATGATGAAAAATTTATTTAGGCATATGATATATCAAATGGGTGATCAACATGTGCTAAAGGTAAGGATTAATGAGATTTTGAAAATTCAAGATAAGTGCACATGTATGGCTTTTGGTGGATGCGGGGGTGGGACTACTATAACCAAGGTATTATAAAAGTCATCATTAGTAATTAGTTCTCATCTTTCCATGATGCATACCCTTGGTCATGCCCTCCTCAATGTAAAACCCTTTCCCCTTCTCTCAAATACATCATTTTGAGTTGTTTTGGCTTATAAAAGTGCTAGCAAATTTCAATAGGAGTGATTAGTGGGCCATGACATCTATTTTTTCTTAGAATCAAAGGATGATGACCATCCAAAATTAAGGAATTATTGCTGATTAGTGGGACCCACTAGGCAAATTTAAGGATTAAGGTATGGATTTAATTTAACGAAGTTGTTAAGGATGTTTATGAAAAGATTGTATGAAAACAATGCTAAATTTTGATGAAAAATTAAACCTTAAGTTAATAGGGTTGCCAAAATTTTAAAATGGAACTTAGGAATGTGATTAAGATGTGTAATACCAGATTAAGGATTGATTTAGTTCAGCAATGGATAAGCAATAAAGAGCAGTAAAACAGGATGTTGGAGAATGAAATTTTCTGATTATGCATGCTGTCCACTCTAATTTAAGGGCCAAAAGTTATGAATTTTCAGCAAGGTAATTAGGTCATGTTATAAAGGGATAATCATGGATTAATTGCCATTATAATACAACACCCAAAATGGCCCAAATAGTTAGTGTATTCAATGCAAATTAAGTAGACAACTAGATTCTACATTAATGGTGTTTGGAGATAGAATTTAATGCAAAATTTTATTTGATTAGGTTGTGATTTTAGGGAGAATTAACGGTTCATTCGAGAGTGTAATTTCGGGAGTAAGGGCTGTGCAAATTACTCAATTCATTAAGATAAGCAGGTGTTTTAATTTCAATTTGAATTGGATAGTTTAATGTCTAATTTTGGGCACTGAATGTTTAATACAATATAGCATGTCATATTATGGTTTAATTGGGTTTTATTTACTTAGTTTAATCATGTTTAATATCTTAATTTAGCATAAGTGATTTGCATTTAAAAAATATTAAAAATAGATGGTAAATTAGAATAAAATAGTACGTGTATTACATAAAATTGTCTATTTAAGTACCCATCTTGAGTAGATTAAAACCATATAAAATGAATTAATTTTGCTAAGATAAAAATATGGGGTTATTTTCCATATATTGAAAAAGAAATCTAAAAATTTTCAAAAAAAAAAAATATTTTGATCGTTTGATAGTCCAAAAAAAATTAAATAAATACTCAAAAATTCACCCGCTGCCCATTTTATCAATTTTTATTAATTTTTGTATTTTATTTTTCATTTCCTCAAATTAATTTATTTTGACCTAAATGTTTTACACAAATTCGATTATGTTATTTTTAATCTACAAAAAAATTTATAGATGAAAAGGAAGAGGAACATTTCGTATATAATTTTTATTTAATATTTTTGTATTTTATTTTTAATTTGCTCAATTTAAATTATTTTTATCTGAGATTTTGATCGTACAATTTTAATACTATATGAAACTTATAGACAATTTCAAGTCAAACAGAGATGGATAAATGAGAAAATGAAAAATTTTATTTTAAAATTTTTATATATGTGTTTTAACCCTAGGAGTGCCGGTATTTTTAGTTTTTGGTGCTTTGTTGGCACAGAGCCCTATGTGGCTTATACATACATTTTATGATAGCCATGAGGCCAACTTGTGGCGAGGAGTGACCTGGTTGGCTTGGATAGCCTATGTACTTCGATTTGACCGGAGTAGCTTATGTAAGTGTGTTTAGTGGTGTTCTGGTACTCTTATGAGGCGATGAAGGGGAGGTGTCACTCTATACAGTAGTGTGGCTATGTGGGTCTGTCAAGCTTCTAACTGAGAGTACCGGAATGGACCCAACATGCTAAATAGTGAAAGGACAGTATTTTGGTCTTTGGGCCTCTCAAGGTGGAGTATATGGATGATGTTGTAGCAATGAAATGTTGTAGGAGGTGGCCATGTATTATGGATTAATAGATAGATAGGACAATGTTCGGCGGTATCGATGTATTAGTATACATGTTGGCATTAACCGGCTGACTATGTATAGGATATTACTATGATTATGTGTATAATATAATTAATAAAGTATTAATAACAAACTCTAATAAACCTGACAATCTGACTGACTACAACTCATGCATATAGCACAGTTGCCTGGTGTTTGAGGTCGCTGAGAACGCGCTCAAGAAGTCAGATCAGGCACAGTAAATAATGAGGAAGAAACGAAATGCAAACGGAACGTCATGACCGGGACTGATCGCCTTTGGAAAATACCAAAGGATATTCCATTATCATTGATTTCTCCTCAAATAATTACACTTGCCGTGTACATCA
>JAYJMB010000693.1:0-17670 GCA_036873735.1 Pouteria campechiana | reverse complement strand
TTGGATGTGAAGGTGTGACCCGTTTTGGCGGGGCACGTGACGGGCCTGCGGGACAAAACCGTGCGGGTGTGTGCCCAGAGCGGACAATATCACACTGGAGCCCCGGGTTGTTACATTGTTTAAGATTGAGGTGGTTTGGTTTGTTAGGGATACTAACTATCCCTTAGATTGGAATATTCTATGCTTTGGGTAGAATTGGATGTCTAATGGGAGGGATAGAGGAGATTCTTTTGTGGAATGTTTAATTTGAAGATTGGTTCAATGTGATCTTGATTGATTGGATGGAAATAACATAGAATTCTTTATTTAATGTTAATTGATGAACATATATCTTTTTATGCTACTTTATAATGATGGATATGGATTATTTGATATGAAATGTGCCAATGGTAGATTAATTATAGTTTAATACAATTGTCTACTTATTGACAAGTCAAGTAAAGAATTCCAAGTGTGAGTTGGAATTGGTGAACATAATTTGAAGACAAATTTTATTGTAATATAATGAGTTGGTATTGTAAATTTTAGAGTGTATTTGTATGTTTGTATTCATGTAATTTCAAAAGATGTATAAAGTGGTATAAAGGCATATCTTTGCGATTTAATTATCATATTATGAAAGAGATTATATAATTAGAAGGATTTGGAGCGCCATCATGATCCACCCAGATCTTGGGCTGCGGGAAGTGTGGGTGTGTGTTTTAGAGTTTATATTATTATTTTATTTTATTTGATCAATATTGTATAGGTTAGACCCTAATATTTCAAGGGAAACGCTGTCCATTTTTCTGTAGAAACTAGTCAAGTTCGAAAATGGGACTTGAGTTCCCCACCCTAAAAGTGGGCAAGTCGAGGTAAAAATACACTATAAAATGATAAGTCGTGCCTTGGAAGGCGGGGCATGACACTTGTTCATTAGAGGTCTAAAATAGCATGTTCTGAGTTTTGAAATAACCTCTGATTTTTTTTTAAAATGCTTGGTTAGATAAGGATAGTTTTCAGAAATAAGTTCAGAGGATGATAATCATATTTTAGATACCTAAATTCACATGTTTTGGTACTTAATTGACATGATTTCATTGATTTATATCCACATTCAATCAAATATTGCACTTAATGGATTTACTTGTGTTACAGGTTAATTTGGTAAAATTTAGGTTAATTTGGACCAAAACATGCTATTTTGGTGCAAAAATCTTCATTAAGACATGTACCATAGTGGGAGCAGCAATCATCGAAAAATCATATTTCTCCACTACTCAACACATATCCAATTATTTAGTCTCATAAAACACAACTTTACACTTAAGCTCATTTTAATTGTATTGATGCTAAGGCCTAAAATTTAACACCCCAAGTGTTACAGCCTTCCCCCCTTACAAACGTTTCACATCGAAACTTTAAGTATTAGTTCACAAGGTAAAATATCAACTTTTGTTTCAGTCATACCATGCTTCCACTATGCAGTCTAATATTCAATTCAATCAGAATATACATTATACTAGTCTATTCTCATCATTTTATACCTTGCAAATTTGTATCCACATTATACATCCCATAAATTGTGTTTTCATAATCATCTAATTTGATCATTTATGATACATCCTCTTATTTAAAGTAACAATCAAACTAATATTGATATTATCATTCAAAATCACCTTAAGCCCCATATTAGAGTTAAAATTATCAATTAGCTTAACCAAAATTATAAATCAATTATGTCAAAACATGTTATATGCCACCAAATTTTGATCATATTTTCATTATTACAGCCTTGTTTAGTCATTTAATAGATATCATAGGGAGTTACGAGAATGAGCTAAATATGCAGTTTCATACCAACTGAATAAATCATTCTACTAAGAATTTAATCTCCTTTGGCTTCATAGATTATCAATTTACTATTACTATATACACATATGATCTTGCAATTGCCCAAAGCACTTGCAACGCCCAAGTTTATGAATCATCTTTAATGAAAATATCTCCATTAAGCCATGATAGCCTTTTATGTTAATTACAAATGGACATATATCAATTCATTGTTTTCAATCATGGCATTTATATCTAATAAGTCATTTAAGTAAAATGCTCACAAACAAAGTAATTCAATAATATATATCATCCTTTTATCACAATCAATCATAGTCATAAAATCCATCATCATTACTTAGTCATATCATATAGTCGCAACTCATAACTAATTTAATTCAATTATCACATATTATGCCAATTCTCAAAAGATTTAATATCACTAAAAGCCTATTCATCCTTCTTTCATACCACATGCCACTAAAGGCATTTTCATCCTATTTTACACTGATATCCGATAAAGGTATATACATATCTTTACTGTGCCTCGGGAAGGGCATATCCTTATCATTCTGTAGCTCGTAAAGGCATATCCATTCATATCACCAAAGACTTATGTCGACAAGGGCATGTTCTTACTATTTTGTAGTGTAAAGGTATAATGCCACTAAAGGTATATACATTCATATATGCCAATAAGGTCATTTTCATATTACAGGTATGTTGGTAAAGTCATTTCCACGTCACATACATGCCGACAAGGGCATTTCGATACTATTTTCATACCACCCAATCTAGGTGTCATCCCATATCAGGTTATCCAGGCATCTATGTCAAGCCCTAGGCCATTCGGGCCATCATATCATTTTTGGCCATGCAGGCCATGACTCCAAGGCATTTTTAGTCCAGCCATCCAAGCTATCACACCATTCGGGTTTATCAAATTCAGCCACATAAGCCACTCATTCTCCTTTTCAATGTATGATTTGTTATCCCTATGACTCTAGCTACAAAAGTGTTGGATTCATGGTAGTATTATCATTGCATTCTGCCTTCATTACATTTGTAAGATTTCAGGATTCACCATCTCCATCTACTAAGGGACTCAAGTACATTGTTACCTTAAACACTATCATAATGGTTTTTCAAGTCAGTCACTAACTTATTGATTATAAAATGATCAAAAGGTTACTATCAACTCACTGGCTCATGCATGGGTGAGTTTTACCACCAAATCATTGGCAGATGTTACTATATCAAGCTTAGGCATATCTATATCACTCATATAATTGTTTGTCAACATCCTAAGCATGCTCATATCCATTTCACATCGTTCATTAGAAACTATATCAATTTAATCCATATGGCATTTCACATAAATTGTTATAGTCCCTACTTCATTTTAGAGAATCTATTAACAATCCATTGTTAATTTAGTACATGAACAACTCAAGTCATAATAGTGTTATGTAATCCACATGCCATCTCTTATTCAATTCCACACATCACTATATAAAACTCTGCATATTCAAAGTTTACATTTACTTGTCATGTATATCTCATACTAACATTAACACATTAATTGAAATTCTCATGCTTTAATTCAAGCATTTCAAATTTCAATATACAATCATATCTCAATGCATAGATTTACATTACAAGCATATTCAAATTCACTATAATTAAATGCATTTTCTCAATATCATGTAATGTTCATTATTGTCTCAATTTGTAATTCAATTTATGACCTATATCACCATCACCACTTAATTTGATTCAGTTACACATTAATCATACTTCAAATATGTGAATTATCATCATGTTGCAATAATAGTACCCGAAGGCCAAAAATATCAGATTATTGAATCACTTGCATAAAATTTACCAAAAAAATCAAATCGTTATAAACGTTCATAACCTCATACCATAAAAAATTAATTCCTTAATCACGTATGTTCTTAAACCTATTTCATAATATCCAAACAAACATACATAATTACAGAAGCAATCTATCATTCATGCCATACACAATATCTTCATATACAATTTCAGTATCAGTGCAATTACAAAATCCACACTCTCAACTTAGTTTTATTCCAATATTTCCATAACTTTAGAATCAATCATTGCAGGAAAATCCATAATAGTTTCCATATTAACATTATCTATCTCCAATGATGCAGTTTAACCATAATCAAATTTTTGGTTTATCAATATGTGTGAATAATCTATTTTTAGCGTTCTTAACCATAACATAAGTACCAATTTATTTAGCAATACCAAATGTTGTATCTTTCACATCAATTAATCATATCATCTTATGATATTCAATGTTCACCTAGATAACCTTTAGCAAATAATCAAATAGTCAACCTAGGGCTTTCAATAACTATACTCAAATAGAGCTACTTTCATAGTACTAACTAACAGTATCAAAGATTTCTAATCATGAATTTACTAAAATATTATCCATGTCCAATTGACTCTTATCATTTCTGTCTCAATATATCAATACTATACTTTTGTTTTCCTGTTACCGACCAATACCATGCTCAGGAGGCTACTAACCAAGTGGACTTAGCCACAAACTAAGTACTCTCAACTACAATCAAGTGGACATAGCCACAATCCAAAGTGGACATAGCCACTAACCAAATGGCATCGGCCATCATCAAAGTGGACTTAGCCACTAACCAAAGGACTCAACTATCTTACAACCACGATGTACTTAGGTTCATCTCTACAATCCCGAACATGAATGTTACCAATTCCATGACAACATTACTAATGCCATCTATGGTATCTAGCCATCATTGCAATATAGGGATTGTAAGTTCTCCATCTACACCTATGAAATAAACAAAGGAGTCTCACACAATAGGCTAATCAGGCCTCTTTGCCATCACTGACGGCATAATCAAACAAAGCCCTATCATGGGTTGAATCCCAAATATCCATAGTAACCATCCCAATAGGCATATAGACCTCAAATATACAATGACGATATTCTAGCAAGCATTCAAATTTGATATACATATCAGTCCTGTTACAGGAGGCATTCAAATACAAATATGAACCTCAGTCATGCGTCCAAGCCTCAATCAAATAATCAATTATCTAAACATTATCCAAATAGGCAATTATTCAAATTTCAACCAAATAACCAAATGCCCAACCTTAATCAATAGATAATCAAATAACCAAATCCAAACTATCCTTCATGATATCCACTTTTTTGTGCCATCCCAGCACTTTACAACCTCCAATTATCCTATTATTACACAAACGCAAATGTCTCATGAGCATATCCTACAATTTCACATTTCACACACATAATGTTTCATCAAACAATCCAATCACTTAACTTATAACTCATATCAACATTAAATATTAATCAATCATTTCAAAATAAATATTCAAACTTAATTCCATAGTAATGAAATTCTAATCAATATCCAAATTCAAGCATGTACCCTAATCCAAGCACACCTTAAATTCTTAATCATTATCAAAATATGTTTCAACTTCTCAGTCAATTGGCTAAACTCAAATTCAGACCATATTAAATCATTATTCTAAGTAACTTGGACTCATAGTAGTATTTCATATCAATTAGATAAGAAAATACAAAATTCAATCAATTACGTTATTAATCGACCTTATTTGAGTCAACCATAAACTCAATGTCAATTATTACAATCATAGTATAGATACCACTTCATTTAATCACCTTTTCACAAGAAAAGTTATTCAATTATACATAATCATATTGTTGATCCTAACCAAAATCCATCAAGGAGTCTTCAAATTCCAAACGTATTATTCATTACAAAACCCTTTAAATTATGGGCTATGTATGTATTTGAACCAGCAACTATATTGTTATAGCATAACATATTCAATTAAAATAATCAAATAACTAATAAAGTTCACATAACCATCTAAACTAAGGAATTCAATGATTCCATCAAAATTTAATTCAATAAACTAATACTTAATTCAACTTTCTACAATCATCCCTCATAATTTCATCACTTTTATATTCACATATCCTGTAAATCAATTAATAATTCAAACATTCAAATAAGATGCATATAAGCATCATTACTCTTCCTTATGCTACTTTGATCGTAAGAATTATGTATCATCAACTATGTACATAATCAAGTCATCTTTGTATTGTCACAACATCATCATATTTATTTCATATAAATATCAAATAAACAATATCATATCCATTCATATAAATAACATTTCTACTAAAATTTCCAAGTGCTTCTCTTTCCCTTACTCACACCTTCAATGTACAAATAACATTTTCTTTAACTTCTACTATTCTTTTATGTTTCCTATGAATTCATCAAATTATACTGGCATGCCATTTTCTATCTTTTCCAACAACTATTACCATCATGGTTCTGGGCTCATCTTTCAACTTAAACTTATCATACAGATAATTTATCAGGCTCTAATACCACTTGTAACACCCTGCACCCCACCCTTTATGTTTTGACCATTCGATAGATTATGCTTTATTGGGCCCATGCAAGACGTTACCACTTTCCTTCTTCTTAAGGAAAGTCTTCCTATAATTTCACTATTTCATATTTTCAAGGAAACAATTCTACCTAAATTTCAGCAGAATTCCCCCTAAAATATTAGGATCCAAAACTTGATATACAATGATCAAATAAATTTCCAATATAAAATGTAATCATTAACAATAACATAACATAAAATCATTAAACCTTTCCACCATACCCACACCTAGTATCCGAATCATACCATGATGGCAATAACATACTCTAACTCAATAACAAATATATCTATTACTAATATGACATGCCACAACACTACAATTGTACATCATGTATAATGATTAAAATTATACAAATTTATTTTCACACAATTAAACAAAGGGATTCTAGTCCCAACATTTTACCATTCGTCATTGTATGTTCTATCCTTTCTTGCCAATCCCAATTTACAATTGGGGATCTTCATCTGAAATGTCAACTAAAATTATAAACAAGAAGGCGTGAGTTCAGGCAAACTCAGTAAGCAGGCATGTTAGTAGAAAATTTAATTCAAAACCAAGATACATTATATTCAATCTCTAAAGTTGATTCAGTTCATGGTCAATATTATCACATCTCAAATATTCCAAATTCATCATCATAATTATCAATTTTCACAATTTACCCATACTATTCAATGGGATGTTCTTCATCCCTTTCAATAGACAACCATATACTAGAATAACGATGCTAAAATTAACATCAATAGCACAATCTAAGGGATACCTACTATCCTAACAAATCAAATGCATCAATCTTAAACATAGAAGGGATGTTCACAATCTCCAAACAAAATAACCATGCCTGGATACACTTGAATGGGATTTTCATCCCTAATCATACAATATAGATAATTAAAGAAGGGGCGCCTACTTACCTTGAGTAGTCATCCTTCACTCTCCTGGATCCATTTTTTTCATCCTTCTCAAATCATCCTATATAGGGCAATAATCTCAATAATTTACAAAACAACTTGGCTAATTCATATCAAGCTAATAGATTACTCTTTTACACATTATTGGTTACACATGGTTATCAAACCTTCATTCCTTACTAATTATTTCCCTAGGCACATACATCATGTATTCCATACATTGTATTAATAACCCTCTCATAGAAACATTTCATCATGTAAGTTATAAGTATCATGTACTTTCTAGCAATTCAACATGGATAATCAAGGAGATCCACACTCATCCTCACATAATTATTTGACAATTCATTATGCAAATGCTTTAATGCCTTACAAGCATCCATAACTTACAAGCTATTCTCTCACATGGAATCTAGGTCTTTCCCTCTCAATTATACATCATGATTTCAATATATATTCAACAACAAACTTACTTCAATGACATGCTTATTATGCTTATAATTCAATTATCTCAAGCATACTTATGTTTTTATACAAAATTCTCATTTATTTGTTACAAGTGACTGTTCACAACTAGAACTCATATATAATCTCATGTTATCAAATCTAAGTCATGCCACAACCATTATAATCAAATTATTAATCAAATAGCCCTATCAATTATATGGTTTACTACACATTTTTGCCCAAAACATCATTGTTCCTAGCTCATATAAAATCCTAACAAACCAAAATCATGTATTCTCATCCTTAAACAAACTCCAAAATGTTATTAAGCATGAATTATTCATTTCCCCCATGATTATTATACAAAATCATGAAATTCCCCAAATTATACTATTCACAAAAACCCTAACTTAGCCATATTCATAATTTCTCATTCCAAATCACAATAATTGCTCTATTAAACCATTCCCCCAAGAAATTCTAAGCACATGAATTAATTTAATCCCATAAATCCACTTTTTTCTCAAAATCCTAAAATCCAAAATCTATGATTCGATTGGAAGATTGAGTTTACCTTAGCTTATAAGCCTCGCCATTCCCCCTAAACATACGATCAAGCTCCTAGCTCCATGTTACACCTTCCATTTGGAGAAAATTAGCTTGTTCTTCCATTTTCTTTCATTTTTCATGGATTGAATGGGCAAAAATTGGGTTCAACAGAAAGATCACAAGTTTTTCTAGCTTTGCAAGATGATTTTCTAGCGAAAATGGCTATAAATCAAGTTAAATGGAGCTAAAGTAAAGGAGAGAAAGAAAAGGACAAAAATCCTAGAAAATGGAATGAGTTTGGCGCTGAAAAGTTGGCCCCATTTTTATACCCCCAACCAGCACCTCCGACGCCCTGTTGCTGCCACCGCCTACCCCTTCAAAGAAGACCGCGCCGCCGGCACCAGTCGGATGGCTCCCAAGATAGTGGATTTTTTATCCACTTTTTCAATCTATTTTCTCATATATTTTTGCCATAATATATTCCATAAAATCCTACAATTAAAAGATATATTTAATCCTTAATTTATACATGATAAAAATACATAAAATTTTTCATCATATAAATCTAGATCATATCCAATATGTGGCTTGATACTTAATTTCATAAATCATTCCACATAAAATATAACATAATCACACAAAATCTTACCTTAATTAACTCGCAAGCAAGCCAAATAATCATGCACATATTATTTTACTTTACTTAATTTCATAAAATTTTCCTATACTTCATACATACTTGACTCATTTCATTGAAAAATTATATTTCTCCATTAATCAACACATATCCAATTAATTAGTCTCATAAAACACAACTTTGCACTTAAGTTCATTTTAATCATATTAATGCTAAGGCCTAAAATTTAACACCCCAAGTGTTACACCCCAATACAAACTTTACAAAGACCTATTGATCCTAGTAAATAGAGTTGTCTACATTAGTGGAGAGGGATTATGAAAAACAAGCATATGATATATTTTGTAAAGATCATTAGAATCATTAGTTCACACATTGTTGATTAATAGATATGTATGGATCTTGAGATTTACATAACACACACAATCACATTTTTCACTTCATAAGGGAATTGATGAAGTACGAGTTCATGAGATTAGAATTGCATTGAATGAATTCTGAATGAGTACATATGTAATTTATTTGGCATATGTTTGATTGTTTGAGAGAGATTTTTTAGATCATTTCACTAGTTTAGTTGCTATTTTACTTGAGGATGATTAAAAGCTAAGTTTTGGGGTATTTGATGAGTCTATAATATACTACATTTTAATACCCAAATTCAAATGTTTTGGAACCTCATTTGGCTTATTTTATTGATTTGTGACTATATTTGATGAAACACTACATTTAATTAAATTTTGGGGATACAGTATCCTAGAGTCACCTGCATCAACTCTTGAAAAACTACATTTTGGGGATAGCCAAGTGGCACCACTTGCGCCGAAGATGGACAAGGTATGGAAAGGTTGCATAAATCTTATTTTGGGCTGGTTTATAAAAATAGAAGTTAGAAGGTTTTGAGGGGTCGGATGGTTTTTGTTAGGGTTTTGGAGAGCACTTGGGGGCTAAGGTTCTTTGGAGTTTTATAAATTTTTTGAAGTAGCTTTGAAGGAGAAGATTAACTTGGAGATTAAAAGTTAGAGGTCATTACCAAAGAGTGAAGAACAAGCTGAAAAGGGGGAAAATATTGATTTGTTTTGGTTTTAATTATTTTTCTTCCTTTTCTTTGTGCTTTATCTTGGAATCGAAACTATGATGATGTTGAAATTCTATTTGTTTGATTTATTTTGCATCATGAGTGGCCAATATCTCATTTTATAGAGAAGAGATGGATATTATGTTGAGTTCATGGTGTAATTAATGACTTTCTTGTTTGGCAATGCAATTTGGTTTATTTGTGATATTTGGTATGTAAGGCTTTCAATTGATTTGCTACCCATTGATTGATGTTGTAACTAGGGTTTCACACTTGGAAAAGGTAACCCTAATTAGGATTTAAATATCATAACATAAAATTATAGATTACTCGGGAGAGCTTTTATATTTTATGAAATCTTCACAAAGAACCATAGATATTAATGCATTCTTATTACTCAGATTTTTATAGGGATATCGAAATCAGGATTTTGAGAATAGATATTTAACCTATTGCTCAAGAGAGAGGGTTAAGTAAATTGGGATTCTCAATTTATAAATTTCTGCATTGTTAAATCAGAATTGAGTTGAAATTTCCATGAGTGAAACATAAGAAATCAATCCTCTAGGATTTCCATACATTGATTTATTCTACTCAAAGTTATTCTGTTTAGTTGTTAGTTAAGAATTATTTGTCTTTAGTCATCCAAATAAAGTTATAATCATCTATAACAATAGCTAGTGAAAGGTTGAAATACACAATCCGTGTGGATACAACACTCACTCATCACTAAATTATAAAACCTGACGCTGTACACTTGTAGTTAGATTTTCAGAGGACACAAATGCACCAAGAAGCACATGATTTTGATATCAGATGAGGATGTTATGGCCAAAATACAAAGACTATTCCTAAGTGTTAGAGTCTCTAAAAATAACTTTAGATGCTAAAAGGCTTACTCTAAACAGAATTCAAAAGTTTTGAATATTTTTATAGGCACGATTGAGAAAGAAATTCTGGTGTTTTAGAGCCTCTAAATGATCTAAAAAAGCTTCAATTGGTGCTGAGGGTCTTCAGACATGCGGAAGCATATTTCAGACCTTCTAATACAAGATGCTGCACTCTTTAACACAATCTTCTGAGCCTTTGAAGTGAGTTTCACAACCTCTAAAATAAGCTTACAGAAGAATTTGAAGACAAAAGAAATTGCTAAAGATTTGAAAGTGTTTTAGTTAGCATTCAAAAGCTTCAGAGGTTCTGAAGTGAGTTTCAAAACCTTTGAAGAAGCTTATAAAAGAATTTTTACAATCAAAATTTGGAATTCAATGGCATTTTTAGAAGTTTCAAAAACTATATTCACAGTCATGCTATGTATGTGGTTTCAGAGGAATGATAGAAGTTAGGCTAAATTAGTGGAATTTTTATAGGCATTCTCAGAGGTTATGGATTGTGCATAGATTCTTGGTGTTGCAACATTTAGAGTCATGTGCAGAAGTTTTGAAGGCTTTCATAGGAATGTTCAAAGGCAGAAATCAAGTTTCAAAATGGACTTTAGAGGCTTCAGAAGCCATGTTTAGAATCATGCAAGCTATTCTGAAGTCATGTACATGAACAAACTTTGAAAGTTTATGTTAGAAGCACTTTCAAAATGCCTAAATTGCAGTTTAGAGTGCTTTTAGAGGAATGAAGTCATCAACAGCATTTGGGTGCCACAGCGCCCACAACCCTATTTCTTAGAGGTTGTTACAAAGGTTAGGCACAAGAACACCCAAGATATGTGGCAACTCAATTTTTTTATAAGAAATATAATTTTTATGCATTGCAAATTTTGAAAGCTATCTTTAGAATCCAAGTCATATGGAAGTTTGAGTTATTATTAGAAGATGATTTCTATGCATAAGTGGTATTGCAATTCATGGTCGAGTGTACTAAAAACCCTACTTCTAGGGTTGTAAAAGGAGGAGAACACATCCACAAAAGGGATAGTTTTGAGACGAGAGTTCTGGTGAGAGAAACAAGATAGTAAGGGAGGGAGAAAGATTCCAAGTTTTACAACCTGCATATTTTAAAGAGTATTCTTTTTGATTTTATTATGAACTAACTTTCATTTTCTAGGGTGATGATGTAGCCCTCATTGATATTTTATATTAAATAGAGATTATTGGTTTTCAATCTATCTTGTTTCATTCATTGTGTTTATTGTAATTATTTTATTTGTTTAATTACTTGATCACCAATTTTATGAATTAAACTAAATGTTTGAGAGATGGTTATGGTAGACACCTTATGCTAAACCATGTAAGAGCTCTCTTGAATAAATGAATAGATGGTTATGGTAGATGCCTTATGTTGAGCTAATCTATTTGGTTCACTATAGTTCTTCTGATCTTAATGGGTTTTCAACCTATTTACACTACACGACATAGGTAATTGGATGGGTGAAATACTTGATTTAAATCTGTATGCCTAACGATAATAATCATATAATGGATAGAATGAACCCAAGATATGAATTGAATTTAATATCCCAATAACATAAGATATCTGTGAGTGGTGAAATCAAATCCCTGGACTCTTGCAACCTTGAAATTGCCTTTACATTACTCACTACTTTTATTATTTTATTTAATATTATAAGTTGATTTACTTAGTTTCCAATTCATATTGTTGATTTAGGACTATCTTAGTTTAAGTAACTAGAATAAATTAAATTAGTTTGATTAATTCTCTATGGGATCAACCCTTGTTCTTGCATGCTATACTACTATAGACTTGTGCACTTGCAAGAAATTAGAATTTGACCATTAGAGGACATTCAAGTAGTAGAACATTTTACTAAGGAAAATAACTACCTCTACTATGCACTTTACCCCTCTAAATTTGAAAAGATTTCCTCCTATGACTCTGCTAAGGAAATTTAGGATAAGTTGCAAGTTGCACATGAAGGTACTAATAAAGTAAAGGAGACTAAGATTAACCTTGTAGTGCAAAAATATGAGTCCTTCATCAAAAAATAATCAGAGATAATTTATGAATTGTTTGGAAGACTTTAGAAGATCACAAATGGGTTGAAGAAGCTAGGAGAGAAATATGAAGAGCCGAAGCCAGTGAAAAAAATTTTAAGGTCTCTACCCAGGCATTAGATGCCTAAGATAACTTTCATCTAGGAAGCTAAGGACCTGAATAAAATCATAGTGGAAGAGCTCATAGGTTCCCTCATGACCCATGAAGTTCTAATGAGGCCAGAGGTTCTAGAGGAACCTAAAGGCAAGAGAGCAATTGCTTTAAGAGCTGAATCTGATGATGATGACTCTTAAGGAGAGGCATCTATAAGTTGGGAAGAAGATGAAGATATAACAATGATAACAAGAAGATGCAGAATAATGCTCAAGAAGAAGAAGTTTGGAGCCAACTCAAACAACTTTAAGTATAAGGACAAAAAGAATCAAACTCCCATTTGCTATAATTGTAGCAAGCTAAGGCATAAGAGGTTTGATTGCCTTGAGCTAGATAAAAAGCAAGGAGATCAGTAGAAACAATAATAATGACAATTCTTACTTTGATAAGAGAAACAACAATAGCAATAACAGAATCAGAAAGAGGAGATGTTAAAAAACATAATGCAGGAAAGTTTGAGTGAGGCTGAAGAAGAATATGAAGCATAGATTAGCACACTCACTTCAAAAGAAAGAAATAAGAAAATCACATATGGAAATCAGATTCATGGCCATCCATGAAAATGACATAAATTCTGAACCTGAAAAATCAGACCGAGAAGAAGTTTTATAAGAACTATACTTTGACTTCAAGGCTTTGAAGGCCAATCACAATGAGGTCAAAATGGAGCTAGATAAAAATGACGATTGAATGCTCCAAACTGAAAGAAGAAAATGCTATGCTCAAGTTTAGCTAGAATACCAATAAAGAACTTGAGTAATTCAAGATAGAGAATAATGCCCTTAGAAAAACCTTGACATCCATGTTGTTGAAAATGAAACCAAGGAAGAAAGGATGACAAACTCAGAAGAAAATGTTTTAGAACTCTAGAAGAAAACTTAGACCTAAATAGAACTAGATTTGGGTTTCTAGAGTAGTTGCTAAGGCTATAAATGCAACACAAGGGCCAAATGATAGATTAGTGGCACACAATAAGCAATGGGTACCAAAATTTTTTGCCACTAACCCACCTGGACCCTTTCCTAAATGAGTACAAAAGATTAAAGCTTTATCTTATCTATGCAAGTGTGCTTGATAGACATAAGAAGCAGCACGTGGTAATTGACAATGGTCACTCAAGGCACATGACTAGGGAGAAGGAGCTGTTCACTGAGCTCAAAGCTAAAAGTGGTGGAATAGTGACCTTCAGGGATAATTGAAAAGGTAGAGTGGTTAATATTGGTAAGGTCGGTCAACCATATTTTTCTACTATTTCAAATGTATTGTTAGTAAAAGGATTAAAACATAACCTATTGAGTGTGAATCAGGTTTGTGACAATGTTACAAGGTTATGTTTGAATCTCAAAGTTGCTTTGTTCTAGATGAGTCAAACTCAGTTGTAATACTTGGAAGAAGGCATGGAAATGTATATTTGGTTGATTTGTGTGATATCCAAGCTAAGTGTCTTATTGTAAGTAATGATGAATCCTTGTTGTGGCATAGAAGACTAGGATATGCCAACAAAAATATGATTTAGAAGATGTACAATGAAGATCTTGTTATTGACTTGTCAAAGCCAAAATATGACAAAAGTGAGTTGTGTATTGCTTGCTTAAAAAGAAAGCAAGTAAAAGAATCATTCAAATCTCAAAAAGAAGTATACATAACTAAACCACTTCAATTGCTATACATGGATCTTATTAGACCAACAAGAATTAGAAGGCTTGAAGGAAAATATTATGCATATATTATTGTTGATGACTTTTCTAGATTTACCTAGATAATGTTTCTTGCTTCAAAAGATGAGTCTTTTTTATTCTTTAATATCTTTACCAAATGTGTATAGAATGAATAAAGATCTCATATCATTGTCATAAGGATTGGTCATGGTGTAGAATTTAAAAACCAAAAGTTCATGGCTTTTTTGTTAAAATAGTGACATTCTTCATACATTTTCTACATGAAGAACACCCTAACAAAATGGAGTAATTAAAGGAAGAATAAATCCTTGTGTGAGAAGGCAAGGAAAGTGTTGAGTGAATATGAGTTGCCATAATATTTTTAGGCCAAAGCTATGAATATTACTTGCAACATCATAAATAGAATCTATGCCTAGATAATACTCAACAAAACTACATTTGAGTTGTATTATGATAGAAAGCCAAATATTTCACATTTTTATACTTTTGGATGTAAGTATTTCATTCTTAACAATGGAAATGAAAACCTTGGTAAATTTGACAATCAATTCGATGTAAGTATTTTCCTTGGATACTCCATTATTAGCAAGGCATTCAAAGTTTACAATTTGAGAAGTAGGATTATTGAGGAGTCTATCCATGTGAAATTTGATGAAAGTGTTGGGTCCCATAGGTTGGCTTAACCCAAGAAGGGACAGGTAAATTGGGTTTTAAAAAAATTAAGCTTAACCCCTGTTTAATCAAATTCCCTCTTTTTCGTGCTTGTGTGAGAATTATAATGAAATAAATAAATAAATAGTAAAGTGTGGAGAAATAAAACAAGCAAACACAAACAACACACATAATATTTTTTATAATGGTTCGAGAAACTATCCCTACTCCACTCTTCTTAGAGCTCACTCTTTTTGTGCCTTAGGTTCGAATATCTCTCTATAGTGAAAATACAAATAGTGCACTAATGGTCAAATTATAATTCCTTGCAAGTGCACAAGTGCATATTAGTATAGTGTGTAAAGCAAGGGTCGATCTCATAGAGAACTATTCAAATTGATTCAATTAGATCTAATTACTAAAACTAACACAGTCCTAAAAAGATGTAATGGAGACTAAATAAATCTAAGTATAAAGTGAAATAAAAGAAAACAATGGCAGTGAATAATACAAAAGAGATCACAAGGTGCAAGAGTCTAGGAATCCAATTTCACCGCTTAATGATATCCTATAATGTTGGGGTGTTGAATTCAATTCATTATCCTGGGTTCATTCCATCTATTATATGATTATTACCATTAGGTGTGCAGGTTTAAATCAAGTATTTTCATTTGCTCCAATTACCTATGGTGTGTAGCATAATTGAGGTGAAAACCCATTGAGACCAAAGAACTTTAATGAACTAAATAGATTGGTTTAGCTTAAGGTGTGTACCATAACCATTCATCCTTTCATTTAGGAGAGCTCATGGTTTGGCATATGGTGTGTACCTTAACCATGTTCAGATAATCAATCTAATGCATAAAATTAGTGATCAAGTAATTTAATAAACCAAACGATTTCAATAAGCATAATGAATGAAATAAGAGAAAATTGAATTAATTAACAAACAATCTCTTTTTAATAAAGAATATCAAGGAGGGCTACATCTTTTCCCTAGAAAAAAAATTAGTTAATGCTAAAACTAAAATGAAAACTCTTCAAAATATTCATGTTACAGAACTTGAAATCTCCCCCTTGTTCCCTTGCAAAACTCTCCTCCAATTAATGTGCCGCCACTTTCTATTCAAAAGGTCTCTTGTTTCTATGTTAAAAACACTTTAAATAATCCAATTTAAGGTTTGTTGCACCTCCATATAGATTCCAAAGTGGTCTTACACATAAAATATGCACATTACTAAAAATCTCACTTTTTTGCACTTACTGAGCATTAGGGCTCCCGATCTCTATCCAAAAATGTCCAAATTACAATAGCTTGGGCGTTGGGCTACCCAAACTCTTTTCATATTGGAGAAGTTCTAGTATTTTGGCCAAAAATTCTTCATTAATATTAAAATAACATGATTTTGGATAGATAATTTCATAATTTACATATTTTATGTTGAACAATTTTTCCAAATCAACTTCCATCCATTCCAGAAATTGGCCACAAGTGATACCTTTTGTCATCTTCCATAGTTTTAACACCTGAAACAAAAATTAACTCCATTAAGTGCAATATATAATCAAACCCCATAAAATTAAATCAAATGAGGATCCAAATCATGTAAATTTAGGAATTAAAATATGGTAAAATATGAACTTATCAAATACCCCCAAATGTAGCTTTTGATCATCCTCAAGTAAAATAGCAATCTGAAGTTATGACTCAGTTAGGATATCATCTCTTAATCAATCAAGAACATGCCAGACAAATTACAAATATACACATAACTTAGAATTCATTCAGGACACTTGCCAAGTAATCTCATGAAATTCATGCTTCATTAATCCTTTCATGAAGTGAAAATGTGTGTGTGCAGTGTCAATTCATGCTACATACATGTTTTTCAGTCAATAATATGCAAACTAGTAATTCTAATAATTTTCACAAATACCTCATAAGCTTGCTTTTCATAATCCCTTTCCACTAATGTAGATAATTGTAACAACCCGGGGCTCCAGTGTGATATTGTCCGCTTTGGGCACACACCCGCACGGTTTTTAAAATGCGTCACGTGTGGTACTAGAGCCGGAATGCACACAACATGATACTGTCCTCTTTGGCCTAGGGCACCCACTCATGGCCACTCCCTAGCCTCAAGGCTTTCAACGTGTCACACCTTCACAACTGAGCCCCACAAATATAGCCCAGGACTCCCTCCCTCACCCAGGCGATGTGGGATGCCACTCACGCCATCCACCCCTCA
>JAYJMB010000692.1:0-17671 GCA_036873735.1 Pouteria campechiana | reverse complement strand
TAAAAGAGGGTGCATACGCCTTCTTGCTTAGCCTATTACAAGTGTCAGGCACATGGACCAAGACATGCACAAAAAAGAAAAGAAAAAGAAGGCTCCTATCTACTGAGTCAAAGCATCTATAACAACCTTGAGCTTTTTTATTTGTCAACAAGTTTTAGCCAATTCCTTCTCCGAGGATTAGATGCAATTTAGGGACTGTGCATGACCTATGGCATGCTCAGTCAGATGTTGGTCAGCAAGGTGAAGGTCAAACTGGGTGAACTGGTACAACATCTTTAGCCTTTCTATCTCCCTATATAGAAATTGAATTTGTCCAAAGAGTTGGGAATTCACATTCGAATCACTTGGATCCATGACTAAGGAAGTCTCAAGGCAAGACCGAAAGGTGAAAAGAGGACTCAATTTATAAGAATCATGGTTGGGAAGTCTAAGGGTTCATGAGGCAATATTCGAAGCATTGCATGATATATTTAGTCACAATTAAAGTTCTCATTTACATCATTAGTTACTGATGACAAATGATAATTTGTAAACTGTCCCCATAAAAGTTGCATTGAAGACAAAAAGACCTGGGAGCAGGCTTCATGTCTTCCTAAGAGAGGATATGTTAAGAAACTTTAACACCAGATAACTATTGTCTAGCTGGCATCCTACTAAGTCTGACCCTACTTGATAAGAAATGTGCTACTGAAGTTTCCTAGATAAACCTGGGAACACATTTGCATAGGATTCGTAGAATACGGGATCTCATCTATGTATGGATTGCATAGATCCTTGCATATGTTACTCAATCATGCTCAAGGATAAAAAGATTGTATATGCACCCCTAGAGATCATAAGTGCTCTACTATTACATAGCTTGTTAAAGAGTCTCATTTAATTATTTAAGTGATAGAGTAAATAAACTCCCTTAGCGGTGAACTCAACCATCAAGAAGAGGTCTTTTAGAAAATGAAAACTAAAGAATGACAAATGAAAGGAGGATGCAAATGTATATCTATTTTCAATTCATCTATTGAGAATGCTAAGGAAAATGAAAAAGGTGACTTAACTTACGTGAACGACATAGTGGCGTCTAGTGGCCGACCTTTTAGTTTGCAGGACAAGGCGACACGATTGGCTAGATGGCAAGTTCATCATCTTCAAATGCCAGGCAATGATCCGAGCCATCAATCTAATCTCTTTTGTCCGGATGTTGCCAATTTGTAAACCTAAGCACCTTTGTCAATGATCTAGGCCATCAACATAGTGTCTTTTATTATGTGGAAAAAAGGTGAATAACATTTGAAAAGGAGAACTCAAATGTCATTATGCATCACATCAATTAGATGAATGGCTATTTGATGTATCATCTATGCTCCGAAAGAATCCACTATGAAAACACTGTGTTTGGATGGTCGGAAATGTCAAGAGAAATTGGGATAATGATGTAGATGATTTTGGCAAAACTGGTGGTAAAAAACAAAAGTCACTTCTGGTGGCCATGAGCATGTTATGAGCCTTCGATGGGTCATTTTCCTCGTCGGATATGCTCCTCTCGGATAAAAAAGAAGACGAAGAGCTGTACTCTTAGCTATTGTCATAACTAAAATCATGATAGGGGTCTACATTATAGTTTAGGACAATCTACTGTACAAAGTATTTTCAATATAATATACTTTTAATAATAAAATAATTCAAATCAGATGGGGCAGTTCAAAAGAAACTAGAAAAACTATATACAGCAAGCCATTACAATGTTATTAGGACACAAAAAAATATATTCCTGTAATTTTATAGTGCAAAGTACGATTTGAAGAATATGTGAGTACATTTGAATATCTTTTAGTTTTTAATAATTTTTGAGTAAAAGTTCAAATTTTGATCTATTTATTTTATAGAGCTATCTATATAACACATAGTTGTTACGAAGGGTTTCTTCAATGAATTTTTTATATTTTTTAAAATATAAAAATAAATAATTGGCTATCAATTACAATTAATGATAATTTTTCTTCACTTTTATCCCCCTTAGATCATTAGTTATTATAAGACACTATAATATTTTTTAATTCTCATTAAAAAAATTTATTTTATTTTTTAATATTCGATTGCAAAATATTTTTAAGGAAAATATTTCTTGGGGACTTTATAGGCTTTTGATTGAGTTTAATAAATTTTAATGGGCTTTAACAATGTTTAACCAAAACTAATAGTTCTAGCTTAGTTGGGCCTTTGTTTCATAATAAGCTTGAAAATTTATATTCTTTAAAGAAATATAAAATGTTTTTTACTTTTTTGCTACGCACTTTTTAACTGTTCTAAAAAGCTTTTAAACTTATTTATGCACAAATTTGATATAATCTAGGTTACATAAATCATGTTTCATAATCTTCAATATAATTAAATGACTCTACTGACTTTAACGGACTTTTACAAACTTTAATGTAGCTTAAGGGGTTTTAATAGACTTTTATAAATCCAAGAAAAATTTTAATGGACTTGACTATTTTTTAAATGAATTTCTTTTCTAAAAGGATTTATAAATTTTTTAATTAATAATGCTACAAAATCTAACAAAATTAATCAAGAAGTTATCTTTAATCCTATACAATCATATCTAAATAATTTTTCTTTTTTTCATTGTAGATTAATCTACATAAAACTTATTTTAAATTATTTAATATAGTTTCATATTGTTTGATGTAATTTAATAGGTTTTAATATAGATCAATAATCTTTAATAAGCTTTAATGTCTCTTTTAGTAGGCCTAAGAATATTAGGCTTTGCAAAATATTGGGCTTTCCTATTTCATGGAGTATAAAGAAATAATAATAATAATGAATATACCTCATAAGTATTCATATATCATTGTAAGATGTCTAAGTTTATTTTTCCAACTTTTACTAGTGCAAATTTCATCAAAAGTTTTTTTTCATTTAATGTATTTTAATATATTTTAATTAAATATAATTTAGTTTAAAATATTTAATAAAAATAATATGCCTAGATGCATTTTAGGATAGTGGGCTCTACTACATCAAGTTTCTTTATAATATGTGTTATTGTATGTTTACATGAATAATGCTACAAATCTTGAGTAAAATAATAATGAATCAATCTTCTATCCCTTAAAATTTATTTATAATTAATTTAAAAAATTTTAATTCTAATTATTCAACATGTAGTATATTTTATAATACTTACTTTAATATCTCATAGTTTGATGGTATTTAATGTGTTTTAATGGAGTTTAACTGAATTTAAAGGGCCTTGTAATTTCTAGGCCTTATGGACAATTGGGCTTTTATTTTAAAATATATTTTGCAAACTACTTTATTCAATTAGAAATAATAAATCATTTAGAAATATGTTAGGCATGCTGGATAATTATAATATATTTTTTGTTTTTATTTTTATTTTAAGTAGATTTAAATAAATATTAATTAATATTAATCTACTATAGTAACTTTTAATAGAATTTAATATAATTTAACGTGCTTTAACAAACTTTAATGGATTTTAATTTGGCATGGGGTAATGGGATTTTATTTTTTATATTATTTTAAAATTTTAAAATTTATAATATAAATAAAATTGATAATATAAATAATCGTTCAAATGGTCCAAACAGACTATTCAGATGGTCCAACAATTAGCATATGCTTCATCTTAATAGTCCACATGATCGTTTGAATGGTCTATTTAGACTACACCAATGGTCTAACAGTGAATCACGACAAACATAATTACAGCCCATCACTTTCTACAGTAGAAAACCTTAGATATCAGTTGAAGGTAAGATCTAATGAGAAGTTGGAGCTCTGGTGTCATGGCAACAAGGACATTCTAGTGAATGGCTTTGATCACCAGTTCAATGGTTGGCCGATGGCAGATTTAACATGGTACACGGTGCAATGGAAGAGGGGTTTCATTGCAACTGCTGTGAACTTCACTGCTCTTGATAGGTTTCGGAGGATTTTGGAGACGAAGGAGGAGCATTGTTGCTAGTCTCCAAAAATCAAGGGATGTGACAGAGTGGCTGTCGAAAAGGATAAACAGCATCAAGAGTTTTGGAAAGTAATTAATGCGACATCAAATGAGATTCATCGAGAGAGCAAAGACTGGTTGTTTTCATCTTTGAAGGAGTCGAAGTCAACCTAGAAAGACATAATGAAGTAGTCTGACGGTTGAGAACAAGTGGATGGGCAGCTACTCTCCAACCTTGGAATAAGACAGGACAGAAAGAAGGGCATACCACCCCACTATCCGGCTAGATAAAGTTGCTGTCCAATCAATTAATTCCATAGTCATCTTCTTTTGTTCTTTAAGTTCATAAAGGATCAAAGGCGGGACACTTTCGTTCCCATGAATACTGGGCACATATGGCTTCGTTGGCTTCTCAACTTCCTTCTTTACTTGAAAAGGACAATTAAGTTCTTTATATTACAAAATTAGTTGTTTATCAATCAAATGCTAAGTTGAAGAGGGAACCTCTAATTTAAATTGTTAGCATATAGTAACCCGAATTCTGTTTTCATTAGTGCAATGATCTCGCGGTGTGACAAGTATAGATTTTTCATGGAGATTTATGATGGTAGTAGAGAGATTAGGCTGTTAGGCCTAATCTTATAACCCACCACGATCTCTTTGAGGATGTCGGGGCGGAGCCCCTGCGGTATGGATTGTGGACAGCGAAGTGGTGCTGGCGGCGCTAGATAATTTTGCAGGCAGACAGCAGTAAGCAGGCCGACACCAGTGGCACCAGTGGCAAGATCCGTACAGACGGATTTTTAATAGTTTTGCATATGGACGCATTTTGGAAATTTTATGCAAAGTTATTTAAGGAAAATTCATATGCACGTTAGATTCTGAAGGGACTAGGATTTTTTATAAATATATGTTATTGCTATAGAGAGAGATGACTTAGCATCTTTGAAGATTTCTCTTTTATTGTAGTCTCTTTCTCTTCTCTTGATTGTACTCAATCTTTGATATAATGAAACTCTACTTCTCTCTCCGTGGTTTTCTCCATTCAAGGGGTTTTTTACATAAATTTGTGTGTTGCATTGTAGTTTCTTGGCAATCACATTCGCGTGATTTCTCACAAAGTGGCATCAGAGCCTGATGAGGTTTTTTTCCTCTTCAGTGATGGCAACGATGAAGTAAGATCTCCCACTCAGCACTCAATTTTCATTATAGCAGGTCAAGATGCAAATTATACTAGCGCAGATGGATTTAGACGAGATACTATTGGGATTTGAGAAGATGCCCTCATTTTGGTCAACCAAAGAAAAGCAACATAAGAATCGTAAAGCTTTCTCTCAAATTCATTTTCATCTTTCAAACCAAATTCTACTGGATGTTGTGAATGAGAAAACAACCGTTGGGTTATGGTTAAAGTTAGAACTATTGTGCATGACGAAAAGCTCAACCAGTAACTTACATTTGAAGTAGCGTCTATATTGTCATCGCATGACAGAAGGTACGTCTCTTGAGGATCATTTAACTTCATTTAAAGAAGTTATTTCTGATTTGGAGAATTTGGAAGTTAAGTATGAGGATGAAGATCTAACATTGATGCTATTTTGTTCATTACTTTCTTCATATATGACTTTTAGAGATACTATTTTATATAGTCATGATACATTCATTGTAGAAGAAATATATGAAGATTTGTTCTCTAAGGAGAAAAAAAATAGCTTGTGTTTTGAGGGAGGACAAAAGAGAAGAGTTTTGTTAGTACTGAAAGGGGTAGGACAAAATCTAATAACATATTCAAAACCTGCAATTACTGTAAGAAAAACGGGCACATCAAATCTGAATATTATAAGCTGCAAAATAAGCTTAAGAAAGGTGATGTAAATCATAAAGGAAAATGACCAAAAAATTTTGGTGAAGCTAGTGTCGTGGAAGAATCATCTGTTGATGGGGAACTTTTAGTTACTTCTTATAACAATTTTAATCCTCGTGAAGATTGGATTCTAGATTCAGATTGCACATTTCACATATATCCTAATTGGGACATGTTTTCAACATATACGCATCTGTGTCTGAGGGTACTATTTTGATGGAAAATAATAACCCTTGTAACATTGCTCGAATTGGAATAGTCAAAGTAAAAATGTTTAATAGTGTTGTTAGGACTCTTGGTAATGTAAGACATGTTCTAGATCTGAAGCGTAATCTTGTTTCTTTAAGAACTCTTGATACTAATGGTTACAGGTATACTGGTGAAGGTGGAGTTATAAAGGTGAGTAAAGATGCCCTTGTTGTGATGAAAGGATATAAAAAGTCTACTGGATTATATGTTTTGCATGGTTGAATAGATATAGGTGATGCAACCCTTATTACTCCTTCTTTGTCGGATGTAGATATTAATAGACATTGGGCATATGAGTGAAAATGGAATGAATGAATTGAGCAGAAGAGGACTTCTTGATGGACAAAATACCAACAAATTGGAGTTTTATGAGCACTTGTTTTTGGAAAGCAGAAAAGAGTTAGCTTCAGAAAAGGTATTCACACCACAATAGGAACACTCGATTATCTACATTTTGATCTCTGGGGACCATCTAAGGTGACTTCTAAGGATGGTGCAGGCTATATGTTGACTGTCATAGATGACTTCTCTTAAAAAGTTTGAGTGTTCTTCTTGAAGCAAAAGATTAATGTGTTTGCTACATTCTAGTGGAAGACAATAATTGAGAAGCAAACAGGGAGGCAAGTGAAACATCTTCACACCGATAATGTCTTAGAGTTCTGTCATGATCAGTTCAATGCTTTCTGCAGGACAGAAGGAATTGTGAGACATCTTACTATTCCTGGTACTCCGCAACAGAATGGTGTAGCAGAGTGAATGAACAGGACTTTAATGAAAAAGGTACGTTGTATGCTTTCCTATTCTTGCTTACCTAAGTTATTTTGGGCAAAGGCTATAGCTATAGCATATTTTCTGGTTAACCACTCTCCCTTAATTGCTACCAGTAAGAAACTCCAAAAGAGGTATGGTTCGATACTCTTGCAGATTAATGTAGTTTGAAAATATTTGGATGTCTTGCATATGCTCATGTCGATAATGGAAAACTAGAACCAGATCTATGAAATGCGTCTTTCTTGGTTATCAGCCTAGTGTTAAAGGATATAAACTGTGGTGTCCAGAATCTGGTAAGACCAAAATTGGATCATCAAGCATGCAGGTGGAGTTAACGATTGGGTCAGAATCTACTACAGAGATGTCGAGTAATATTAATGCACCGACTTCACAATCAAACTCAGAGATATAGGGTGATACAGATGCAATACCATTATCACCATTATCAAAGTACTCTATTGCAAAAGACAAACCCAAAAGAGTAATTAAACCTCCGCAAAGGTATACTGAGGTTGATCTGGTTGCCTATGCTTTACATGTAGGTATAGCAAACTTGGATGCTTATACTTGAAATGTTGCTGAAAGTTTTGACTCTAAAGAAGAACTTGCTACTTATTCAAAGGCAGTTAGATATCAAGACCTAGGAAGTGGATGGTTGCCATGTAGGTGGAGATGGAATCACTTGATAAATATAGCATGTGAGATTTGGTGAAATTACCTATGGGTAAGAAAGTTGTTCGTTGTAAATGGATTTATAAAAGAAAAGAAGGCACACATGGAGTTAAAGTAGTCAGGTATAAGGTAAGACTAATTGCAAAAGGCTATAGTCAAATTATAAGTATAAACCACATAGATGTGTTTTCTCCAATTGTCAAGCATAGTTCAATTCGAGCTTTGCTAAGTATTATAGCTATGCATGATCTTGAGCTTAAGCAGCTAAATATAAAGACAACATTCTCACATAAAGAACTTGATGAGGATATTTACATGATGCAACTAGAGGGTTTTGTGATCTCAAGAAAAGAGGACTATGTGTGTTTACTGACAAAGTCTCTTTATGGCCTGAAACAATCTCCCAGATAATGGTATAAGAGGTTTGATTCATTTATTACTTCTCATGATTTTAAAATAGGTAATTATGATAATTGTATTTATTTTAAGAAGACTAAAGATGGATCATTCGTATACCTTCTCTTATATATTGATGACATGTTAATAGTAGCCAAAGATAAAGAAGAAATAAGCAAAGTTAAAGATCAACTTACTAAGGAATTTGACATGAAAGACTTGGGGACAGCAAAGAAGATACTTGGCAAGGAAATTCAGAGAGATAGGAAGGCAGATAAATTGTATCTAAGTCAAAAAGAGTATATTGAAAAAATACTCTATAGGTTCAATATGCAAGATCCCATACCTGTAAGTACTCCTTTAGCTGCACACTTTAAACTTTCATCTGCCTGAACTCCTCAATCAGATGAAGAGTTTGATTATATATCATATGTGTCATATTCAAGTTCAGTGGGTTCCCTTATGTATCTTATGATTTGTATACATCCTAATTTATCACATGCAGTAAGTATTGTCAGTAGATACATGGCTAATCTTGGTAAAGAGCATTGGAAAGTTGTTCAATAGATTCTTAGATACTTATGTGGCTCTACTGATGCTTGTTTGTAGTTTGGGGGAATTAAAATTGGAGTTACTAGTTATATTAATTCTAATTTTGCAAGAGATCTTGATAAGAGAAAATCACTTACAGGGTATATGTTCACCATTGGTGGTTGTGCTATCAGTTAGAAAGTTATCTTACAAGATACAGATGACTGTCTACTACTGAAGCTGAATATATGACCATTACTGAGGCTTTTAAGGAAGCTATTTGGTTGAAGCAATTATTTAGTGAACTCAATGAAGATTTGCAGATCACTAAAGTTTAGTGTGACAATCAAAATGTTATTTTTTCACAAAAGATTAGATGTTTCATGAGAGAACAAAGCATATTGATATTCGATATCACTTCATTCAAGATATTGTTGCTAAATGTGATATTTTTGTGAGAAAAGTTAGTACCCATGATAATCCTATTGATATGATGACTAAGTCACTACCTATTGCTAAGTTTGAGCATTGCTTAAACTTAGTTGGGGCTTCTTGTTGAGATTTGTCCTTAGGGACTTGTGTTGAAGAGTAGGAGAGTTATTTTGTTTTTCAAAAATTGAAGATTTATTCCTTGCAATGGAATTCATGTCAAGGTGGAGATTGTTAGCATCTGGTGACATGAATCCTATTTTGGTCAGTTCAAAGATCTCGCCATGTGACAAGCATAGATTTTTCATATATATATCTGTGGTGGTAGTGGCACCGGATGATTTTGCAGGGCGGCAACAGTCAGCGAGCCAATGCCAATAGCAAGATCCGTATGGACGGATTTTCAACAGTTTTGTGTATGGATGAATTTTAGGAATTTTATGCAAAGCTATTTGAGAAAAATCCATATGCACATAAATTTGGAAGGGAGTAGGGTTTTTTCAATAAATATATGTTATTCCTGTAGAGAAAGAAGGCTTAGGATCTTTGAAGATTTCTCTTTTGTTGCAGTCACTCTCTTTCTCTTCTTTTGATTGTATTCAATCTTTGATATAGTGAAACTCTCCTCCTTCATCCATAGTTTTTCCCCATTCAAGGGGTTTTCCACATAAATTTGTGTGTTGCATTGTGGTTTGTTGGCTATCACATTTGCGTGATTTCTCACATAGATTAGCATACTTTTTCTAAGCAAGTGCCTTCTCTTCTAATCTTAAGTATAGCAATGGGTTTCGAGACTTTTAGGGGAAAAAAATGAAGAATAGATATCAAAATGAACTGACACTCGTTGATTTCCAAATGCAAGAGTTAAATTTTTTAAATGTTTTAGGTAACCATAACACAGGATACACTTTGTTGCTTGCAAATCTATCATGTCAAACCTTGACTCTGATAGGAGACCTATTCAAACTGCAACACAGCTTTGCAATACTCTACCTGGGGGCGGCACCATGCAAAGTGAGACTCCTAATAAAATAGGAGGATATATAATCACCAAGAACACCTTTATAATCAAGAAACCTCATAAAACCATGACCATCCTAGGGTACAACACTACTTTTACGCACAGACTAAAGCTCAACTATAGAAATATTGGTACAACACCCTCTCTCAATTATCTCCATCCCTCTCTCATGGTCATAGTATTGACTTAGTGTCAGGGTATTCACATTAAGACCACCTTCGGTGCCCTCTAACTCCTTTCTCTATCTTATAAAATCTCTCAACAGGATTCTCTGAGAGCAATTTAAGTGTAGCTTAAACATTAGTGTTATCTATGGGAAGGTTCATTAATTAAGTCATGACGGATCGACATATCAGTAATAAGAATCTTCCTCTAACCCATTCGTCATCGAGAGATAGTTCCTCTCCCACAATTGATCAAGGAAGTTCTTAAAACACCACACTAGCTTCCAAAGAAGACATGCTTCTAGAACTATTGCTGCAAACAAATAACCTCATGATGCAATAAATGATGCAGCAACAAAGAGAATTCTTTGAGAGAATACTCTTTTCAAACAACCAGAGAGGTAATCCCTGTCCACAATGTTTCATATCATAATTATTAAGATAGAATCCCCAAAATATTCCCAAGGTTAGAGTTGGAGACAAGGATAATCCCGAAATCAATTTCAAAATTGAATATATCAACGAAACCAGTTATCAAGTAAGGCATAACTTCCATAATGACCTATGCTCCCATAAGGAGCATTGGTAACAATAGCAATAGTGCAAGAGCTGAATGCAAGAGCCAGACCCAATGTGAAAATAGTAGATGGTGCACTTGCTATGACTCACACAGGCCTAATGATATAAGGGAAACTCCCCTTCCCACTGAGGAAAGAGAAAATATAGAAGTGATCCTTAATCATCCGATTGGGTCTAGTAATGTTGCAAGAGAACCCACCCATTGAAAAGTAGACATAAGGCATGCAATCAACAATCATAATCAAGTAGAGAATGAAGCGCAATCCCATATTTAGATAGAAGCTCACAAACCCATAGAAGAAAAGATTGAAGGATTGGAGAAGAGGATGCCAAGAAGTTGTGTAGAGTATAAGAAAGTGATCGAACAACCTTCATTCATAAAAGAAATTATGATAGAACCTCTGCCAAAGGGATTCAAAATCCCTCATTCCAATGCTTATGAGAGAACAATAAATCCAGAAGAGCATTTGTCATGATTTGATGGTTAGATGAATCTCGTGGGAGCATCCAATGTCATCAAGTGTAAAGCCTTCCAACCTACATTAAAGGGGCAGTGCTTGCATAGTATCAGACATTGGACCCTAGGTTCGTAAGCTCTTTTAGAGAGCTACAATGGCAATTTCTAGATATTTTGTTAGAGCAGCATACACAAAAGAAGACCATGGAGACATTAATAGTAGTCAAATAAAAAGATGGCGGGTCTCTTCGAGAATATATAGATAAGTTCAATCAGCTAATTCTTGATATCAATAGATTGGATCAAACAGTGGTAATGGCCACATTAAAAAGTAGAATTAAGAGTAAATAAACCAAACATAATCTATGTTTAGAGCCATGAAAAAGCTATTCAAAGCTCCTAGAATCTCTTAACAAACATATTAATGTAGAAGAGTTTGTTAAAGGAGGTGATAACAACTCCAATAAAAGAAAGAAATAGATCCCCACACCAGCCAAAAGAATTATCCAAAAATGTAAGAGGACCAACTCTCACAGAGAGAGAGAGAGATGAAAAATATACTCCCCTAAGCAAGTCCTAAACTTATATTTACTAGGAAATCAAAAACCAAGGATACCTTCCTCAACCTCGGCCACTAAGATCAAACTCCAAAAGATAAGAATCTCAAAAATATTTTCTCTATCATAAAGACAAGAATTACAATACTAAAGACTGCAGATAGTTTTAAAAAGAAATTAAAATTTTAATCAAAAGAGAAAGACCACAGCGCTATGTGGTAGCTAATGTGTGAAGGAGAAAAGGTGAAAATAATAGATAGCAGGACACTCCTAAATAAAGAGATGTGGTTTCAAGGGAACAAGAGAGAGATGCCACAATTGAAGCTAATCATCCAATAGCCAAAACCATTAATGTAATTAATAATGGATTAGCATCAAGAGAAAACACTCCAGTTGGAAGGAGAGCTTTACTAAACAAATAACATGGTAAGGCAAACCTCTAAAAGAAAGAAAGAATATGATTTTTCCATCACTTTCTCTGAAGGGGATGCACATAACATTATGGTTCTATATGATGACATTGTGATTATCAAGGTAGTCATCTCCAACTTAAAAGTAAAGCACATCATTGTGGATAGAGGGTCATCAACAGATTTCTTGCTCTACCACTGCTTTGGACAAATGAATATTTTACCCAAAAAATTAAAGCTAGTAATAGGACAGTTGATGAGATTCATAAGATAATGTGTGGTTGTAGAAGTTTTCATAACTTTATCTTACAGTATGGGAGGAGGAGAAATAAAAATTATTACTCTCTAAGGTACCGCCTATTTACAACATGATAGTTGGTAGTGAAATTTCCTACCCTAAGGAGGTAGACATGGCTAGAGGAGATTAGAAAACTTCGCAGGAATGCTATGAAATTTCTTTAAATTGTAAATCCCTAAATAAGATGTGAATTGATATACTTAATGCACATTATGAATAATAGATTGCTCGCACTAAGCCTATAGAGTCATTGTTGACAATTTTGCTATTTACTAGCAACCTAGAAAAAATAGTTCAAATTAGATTCACCCTAGAACTGCCCCTTTCATAAGAACCAAAGGCCCTCCTAAGAAAGAATTTAGATGTTTTCACATGGGATCCATTAGGCACACTAGGCCTAGACCCAGAAGTAGCCTATCAAAGCTAGCCATAGATGAGAATCACAAAGCAGTTGGATGAAAGAAGCACTTATTCTCACAAGAAAAAAGAGAAGTCATTGCCACCAAAGTTGAAAAATTGTTGCAAAATGACTTCATCAAACAAGTGCATTATTCAAAGTGATTAGAAAATATGGTTATGGTCCATAAAGCTAAGGAAAAGTGGAGGACGTGTGTAGACTTTAACTCTATGGGAGCATTAGGAAAATTCTTGAGATTCCTAATATCCCAGAGAGGGAGAGAGGTTAATCTAGATTTTTATCAAAATTAGTGGAAAGAAGCCTACCCTTTTTTAAGGCGCTCCATGAGGGAAAAACTAAGGAAGGAACATAATGATTATAATGGAACTAAGAGTCACAAAAGGCCTTCAAAGATCTAATGGTTTATCTCAAATCTCTTTTATTTTTATGTGCCTCTAAAATGGGAAAAACCTTGTTTATTGACTTGACAGGGGATCTCAAAACCATCCCAGTTGTATTATTCTAGAGTGGAAACCCCATCAACAACCAATGTACTATGCTAGCAAGATATTGAAGAATGCTAAAATACAATACCTAGAGATGGAAAAAATGATTTTTTTCTAGTGATTACTCCAAGAAGGCTACATCTATTTTTCCAAGAACATCAAATCTACATCCATATCAACCAACCTTCAAAGAAACTCCTCTAAAGAATGACGCTCTTAGAATGTATGGTTAAATGAACAATGGAACTTAGTGAATTTAATATCGAGTTCCTCTCATGAACAACAATCAAAAGATAGATCATGGAAGATTTTATCATAGAATGCACGAACAATGGCATAGAAGAATCAACCGCCACAGCAAGGCTTGTCTCCACTACCAATATGGAAGCAAAAACACTAGCTATAAAACTACCAAAAGAAATAAGCTGTGGACATAGCCTATTCTCTAAACAGGAACCATAGTGGAAGCTTCATGTGGATGGTCCACAAACACGATAGGAGCGAGAGCCATCTTGGTCCTTTGAGGTGCCAAAGGAACTGCAATCGAGTATGCTCTCTAATTCAAGTTTCTCACCACCAATAATGGAGCTGAATATAAAGCCCTACTAGCAAATTTTTGAATAGTTCAAAAATTAAAGATACAAGAGTTGCAAACATAATATGATTCCCGGCTGGTAGTAAAGAAGCTGAAGAAAGAATACGAAGCTAAAAAAATCATTAATGGTGCAATATTTGTCAATAACCAAGAAGATGATGGTACAACTTTCCAACATTCCCATCCTACAAATACCAAGAGAAGTAAATGAAAAGGCTGACATGTTATTAAGGTTGTCTTTGGCACCAATATTCGCTTCTTAAAGAACCTTCTTACTTGAGGACCTTACCAACCCTAGCATTGGAGATACTGAATAGATGATTGTTGAAATTCAAGAATCATCATGGATAGACCCAATCCACATATAATTAAAGAAGGGAGAAAAACCAGTGGATCCCTTAGAGGCAAAAAAAATTAATACAATTTGTGATAAAGTTTATCTGCCTCAATGATAAGGTATGCTAAAGGGGGTACACCACCCATATTTGAAGGGAAAAAATCATCGAAAAAATTTATTAGAGAGTGTGCAAAAATTACATTGGGGCCAAAACTCTCACATTTTAAAGCTGTCAAGCAAGGATATTACTAACCCACAATGGCTTCTAATTCAAAGGAGTATGTAAGGAATTGCGAAAAATTCTAAAAACATATAAAAATCCCATAGATCCCCACTAAAATAGCCATCATTAGCATCTCGCAACCATTCTATTAATGGGGAATAGACATATAGTGGTGGAATACTTCACTAAATGGGTCAAGGCTACGGTGACATGATACATATTCACTAATTAAACAAAAGAGTTTGCATTGGGAAACATCATGTGTCAATTTGGGGTACTTGGGATTTTAATTACATATAACGGAACCTAATTCAATAAAAAATTGTTCGAAACATTTTGTATTGTCATGGCATGTATCAAGATTTTCTTCTATGTTGCACCTCAAAACTAATGGATTAGCAGGAGTAACAAACAAGAGTATTGTGAAAAGGTTAAGGAAAAGGCTGGAAGGATCAAGGGGAAATTAGAACATGGAACTCCCTAAGATTTTATAAGTACTCCATATGCATCCAATGAGACCCATGGGGAAAACACCCTTTATGCTTGGTTACAGATCTAAAGCTTTCATATCAATCAAGCTACAAATGTCCTATGCTAGGTTTCTCAACTTAAACCTTGAAGTAAATGAAGATGTCCTCAAATCTAATATCATTATAATCATTGAGGTCAGGGCTAATGCCTAGGCAAGAGTCTCCAAGCACCAAAATTAAGTGAGATAGTATTATAGCAAGAGAGTCAATACAAGAGGCTTTAGGGAAGGAGACTTTGTCCTATAGGAAACAATAATCAACAATCTTATCAACACCTAAAAGAAGTTGGCATAAACATAGGTAGGACCATATCAAATTAGTCAAGTCTTAAGTAATGGGGCCTACCAACTATAGCAATTTAATGGGAAAAGTATTCCAAGGGCCTAAAACACTGAACATCTATGAATGTATTGCCAATAAAGTATATGAATTTATAATTAAAATTCTCATGTCATTTGTATAATTATACTATATTCAAGATTTTTTTATATAATTTCTCTTTCATGAAATATCATTTACATTATTCGAAACATTACTAAAACTACACATCCTCATCAGATTCCCCTAGAACTATATCACTAACATCAACATCGAGAAACTCCTAAGTAACTTTTCTCCTGCACAAGAAGAACTTATTAGAAAATAATATCACTTTCCAACTCAATACCATCTACTAATATTTGGGTTCTGCAATTAGTTGCTCCAACCACTCAAGATGATCCTAACTCAGTACAAAAGTGTGCTCTATCTTTAACTGGGCAATCTCATCACAAAGGGCAAGTTCCTAAGTTGCCACCTTCACTTTAAAGCTAGCCAACATTGTTGAGTTTAGCTATGTAGTTTTGATGATAATAAAAATTTTCATGATTTAGATGTAAGCTAATGAAGTTTTGCTAAGATTTCAAGTAACAGAGAAGACCTACAAAGGAGATAACTTAGGCTACATAGGTCTATTGGGAAAACTAGTCTATCAAGGCCATTAGAACAAAATTGTCAAGCTTCAGACAGATAAAGAAGCGTAATAGAGGAGAGCCCACTACTACAGAGGTATGTAGCACTCGCTGCCTTGTTGGGCATTTTGAACTCACACTAACAGAGGAGAGCTATTGTTCATAGAGAAGACATACAAAGGTTTGTAGAGATTTCTTTAAGGACCATGGACAAAGGAGACCAACAGAGTTTTTCCAGGGCCACGATCATTGATAAGCTCATATTTATTGTATGTGAGATACCTACATTTACATGTTTTAGTCCTTAATTATCATGATCTCATTGATTGATATCCACATTAGATTAAATATTGCACTAAATGGAGTTAGGTTGTATTTTAAGATAATTTGGTAGAATTTTTGTCAATTAAACAAGCTATTTTGGGGTAAGGTAGCCTAACTAATAGCTTAATTGAACCCAAGATCTTGATAATGATAATATTTTCATAATGGGGAAGCCATACATCATGTGAGACATGCACATGTATGGAGAATTCAAGTTAATTGGTTAAGAAGAACAAGTTCAATGTAATTAATGGCGAAGATCTTTTCAACAGTTCAACCATGAATTGGATTACACTCTAATCACTTTGATTGTTTCACAATTAGCAATGGGACATCATGGACATCCAATCCAAGGAGTGATTCACTTGTGATAAAAATCATGCAAAAATAGATGGGAAACAATTAGGAAAGTGGTGGATACAAGCATGGAGAAAAGGAAAGAGATTAGACAAAGTTATGTTGATTTTCATGCAAGATTTGTTATTTTTGGATAACCTATCTTCATGGAGACATATACCATTGTGGGAGCATCATTCCTAGCTAATAATTAAGCATCTAACATGAATTTTAGATGATTGAAACAAGATTAAATCAAGTTTGGAAGGAAGGAAAGCTAAAAATACTATGTGTGCTAAAAACATTGTTCACATTTTGAAATCACTATAGCAACAATGGAAATACTATTGAGCACTACAGTGCCCAAGTTGGGCATTATAGCACCCATGCTGCTACAAGTGGACGTTTTGGGCACCACATCACCCAAGTAGTCTAGAATCTTGTTAAAATTAGAAATTTACATGTTTCATGAGCAGAAATCAAGCGAAAGTTTGCATTGGGGTGCAAAAAAAAATTAATTTGGGTTATTTAAAGAGGTTTGCACATCCAAAATAACGGGAGAAACAACTTTGGTGAAGGATTTCAAGTTTACAAAAAGATTTGGGTGCAAAAGCTGTGGAGGAAAATCATCTTCAATTAGGGTTTTATTGTTCTTTATTGTTCTCCCTTTAATATTTTTATCATGATTAGAATACTTGGGATTGTTTTTAATATTATTACGAGTAGCTAAAATTCTCTTTCTAAAGGAGAGATGGATCTTATGTAGATATTATGGTTTGATTAATTAGTTAAAATATTAAGATTTCATAATCTTCTAATTTTTATATGGATATTGAAATTGAAATTTTGAGAATATATACTTGTCTCAGAACTTGGGAGAGGGAGTTGAGTGAATTAGAATTCTTGATTTATTACCAATAAAATACTTTATATATAATGAATTGAGAACTCCATAATTGAAACATAAGTAAAGTAGATCCTCTAGAGCTTCTCTATCTTAATTTCTTTTCACTAAAGTTTGTCCACTTCTACTTCTCACTCAAACTCTTAATTTTTTATTCTCCAAGTAAAGTTAGAATAATTTATTATAATAGCTAGTGAATAA
>JAYJMB010000691.1:0-17671 GCA_036873735.1 Pouteria campechiana | reverse complement strand
AACTAAATGATATGTTAAGGATATAATTGGTATTAATTAGTATGGCATGTCTTAGAAACAATATGTATAACATTGATTTGTTTCCCCTAAATTGTAATGCCATCATGGTGTAAACAGGTTCTAGGACTGTGGACAGATGGGTCACTTAGAATTATTATTTTAAAATTGTCAGTTTTATTATTACAATTGAAAAATTGATGTTTATCAGGTTTTTACTTATGTTAATTATAAGGGAAACTCTGCCAAAAGTTTGATAAAATCCCATTACGGGTGCTAGGGTGAGAAAGTGAAACTTGACTACCCCACCCTAAAAGTGGGTAGATCGAGGTGAAAATCAAGGCAAATGCCCACTATCGCGCCTCGAAAAGCGGGGTGTGACAAAATGGCAATTAGATATATTTTAAAGAAAAAAAAAGTGCAAAGGCAGCAGAATTAGTGAAATGGTTTGGATTTTCTCTTGTAGGTTTTAGAAAAGGGGTCAGGCTTAGGTTGAGAGGTTGATGGTTTAGGAGATGACTTAGCTCTTTTTAGTAGAGGTGGTGGAATGAAAAATGGATCCTTTAGGATTGCAGATGGGGGTTCATGAGTGTAAGTAGTGGTTCCATAATCAGTGACAAGGATGAAATCAATGCGGTCTCTAAAGGTTGGATCTAGTAATTTAGGAAAGTATACATGAGTCCCTTTTAAGAGGGCTTCTATGTTGGCATTAATCCTTGCAGCATATTCTTGATAAGTCATGGTAATGTGAGAAAGAGGAGCCTTTTGTTTTCTTTTGGAGGTGGAATTTTAGGCTTCCTCTTGTTTTTAAAGAGGATGGCTAAGATGAAGGTGTAAAAGATGATGGTTTGGGAAGTGGTTTTGGTTTTGGGATTGCAAAAGGTTTTTTGGTTTTAGTTTTGCTAGAAGGTGGTGGTGAGGTTTTTGGTTTTGGTAAAGAGGTTGGTTTGGGATAGTTCACCCAAGTTTTATAGAGAAGTGAATAATCAGCAAGCTGTAGATAAGGAAGTGAAAGATTGTTAGCAATAACTTGCAAATTAGATTCATAATAGAATAGAGATTCCTCCTCTATTATAAGAATGTTGTTGAATTGTCCTAAAAGAGATGAAAAAACTCTTCTAGGGAGCCTTGATGTTGAAGCATCTAAAGAAGTTTCTAAGTGTATGCATCTTGAAAAGATGCTAACTGAGGAATTTTGATGTCATGGCCCATGGGTGTGAGAGGAGGATCAGGGATCAATGAAATTCTAGAAAGGGTATTTTGATCCACGATTTGTGGAAATGGTAGTGAAGAAGGATGAATGACAAGAAAGTGGTATAGAAATATTCTGGCAATGTCAAAATTGATTCTTGATTGAGTAGTGAATTCAGAAATTGTGAATTTGATTGGATGATAGATATGGATAAGAATGTCAATATTATCACAAGCTAGTTGTGGAGGAGTGGGAGGTCTTCTCCATTTTGGATAAATTGAAGGTGTATTCTATTTCGGAGAAATTTCTTTAATTCATTTAGGAATGAGTTCACCTAACAGAAAGAGATCTCTCTTAGTCCAAGCCAGCCATACTGTTGGCCCTGGGGGAAGGAAATAAAATCTAGGAAGTGGAGCTGTGAAATATTTTTCATGTCGGACAATAGCTCTATGAGGATTGGAAAGGTAATCCTCAGGTAGGTTTAAAAAGACTTTAGTTGTTAGAACTGATGAAGGCTGTGTTGGAGGAGAGGGAGAAGCAATTTCAATAGGTTCACTCTTAGGTTGAGCAACCTCTGGAATTACAAGGGATGACTGTGGAGAATGTGTGAGGGAAGAAACCACTATGATCGAGGAGTTGGTTCTGAATGGAGAGAAGTGAGTTGTGGGTGGAGAATGTAGCGGATAAGTTTGACCTCTGAATTACTCTGCTAGTGATGTTAGAGAGTTAAGTCTTTGATCAATCTTATCAGCTCTTAAGATCATGGATGACATGACATAGTTGATTCTTTAATCGATTCTATTCATTTGAAGAGCTAAAGTGGATAAATAATTTTGAATATTCTCAAGTCTGTTTTCTAAATGTTGTGGAATGGGTTGAGGAGTAGGGATTGATAAAGTAGTTGGTGTGGATGGTTGACAAGTTGGTCTTGTGGGTGATGGAGATCTTATGGGTGTAAAAGAAGGGGTGGTTGTTAGTACTGTTGTTTCATTTTCTCTTCTTAAAATTTCTTCTGACTCCTCTATTCTGACAATTCTTTATTCTTCTCTTGGAGTCTCTCTTGTTTCCTATTCTAAAGTTTCTTATTTTTCTATTCTTTCTTCTACTTCGTCTTCTTGTTCTAGTCTAGATCTTTTTAATTAATCTTCTTTTCTTTGTTTTTCATTGATCCAACCTTGTGGGGTTTGCTTGAAACCTATTCTCTTCAATGTCTTCTCATTAATTGTGTCTGAGTCTCTTGGTGGTTCTCTATGTTCCTCAGACAAACTGACTCCTACTTCCTTTATTAGTTTAGTCAGAGTCATTGTATAAGGAAGAGGGGATCTTGAGGTGCTCTTGATTAAATAAATTTGATCTGACATTATTTTTGCCAAATCCACTCTCTTTCTATTCTTTAGAGCCCACAGTATTCTTCCATCTTTTTCTGATACATCTCCTATTGCTCTCTTTCTTGGATACACATTATTTATCACAATCATGTAAGCTAATTTGAGATTTAAACTCAGATGGCTGGAGTGAAGATAATTTTCTTTCTCATCTATTTCTGCTCCTGCCAAATATGAAAATAGTCTCTATCTAGTAGGCAAACTGGTTTAGCTTCTACCAAAGGAAGATTAAAACATCTTCTCAAATTTTTTGTGGATATGTTAGTTTCCACTTCTCCTATCCATGACCTCTTTGTTCTAATGTTAATGTTGCAAATTAGGGCTCTCATGAGTCTTGGATAGATGTAATCTTGGTAGCTTATAAACTCCATCCATCCTTGATATTTGAACCATTCACATACATCTAATTTCATGCCATTGTCTCCAAAAACATCAAAGTTGAGAACCCTTCATTTTATGATCTTTCTACTATGATATCTTTCCTTGTATCTAGAATAATTTGACACACTGTTGAGAAATGTTACCTTAAGTGTGTTGGTTTCATGTCTGACTCTTTTGGTTGCTCTTTGTTATAGATACTCTTCTCTTTCCTTCCTTTTTCCATCTACCCAGTTAGTGGTTCCCTTTGTTCTTGCCATTACAATAGAAAAGGCTTAGGATTTGAATGTTGATGAAGAAGACATGATGGGAGGATTGCTTGAATGGAGAAGTTTGAACCAAGCAGGAGATGAAGGTTCTCTCTGAAAGGAGGTTTTCAGATGCTCTAAGAAAAAGTAGTTTTAGGTTTTTGTGAATAGTTAAATAGGGTTTTAGGATTTTAGTTTCTCCAAAACATTAAGGATTCAATTTTCAGAGGATCCAAAATGAGTAAGTGCAATCTTCGAAGGCAATAGATTTGTTAATTGTCATGTTTAGGTGACTTTGAAGCTTTACTTCGGAGGTAGCATAGCCCATCAGAGGCTACGAAATGGTCATGTAAGAGAAAGAAATTTGGGGGCTCCAAAATTTTATTTTGGAGGCTGCAAAATAGAGTATTGAATTATTATCAGAGTTAAGATTAATTTATGGAGGTTCTAAGATTTTATTTCGGAGGCATGATCGATCTTTAGAGGGTTCAAAGGATATTTCGAAGGCTCTAAAAGTGATGCCACTTTTCAGATTTGTTCTTTTATTCATTTTTCAATGTAATAATTAATAAGGAATATATATTTCATCATATAGATATTTTACTAATTTCAAGTTAAGCATTTGGATCTAAAACACCTAGTTCTCTTCATAACTTACTAAATCTATCTTCTGGAAGAGGTTTAGTGAAGATGTCTGCTAATTGATTTTTAGTTAGCATAAATTCTAAACAAATGTATGATTTTGAACATGATCTCTGAAAAAGTGATGCCTATTTTCTATATATTTTGTTCTAGAATGTAAAATTAGATTCTTATTTAGACTTGTAGCACTTGTCTTGTCACATCTTTTAGGTATATCAACAAAGTTAAGACCAAAAATCACTTTATTATTGTTTCATCTAAACGATCTGAGCACAACAACTGCTAGCTGATATATATTCAACTTCAACAGTTGATAATGCAACAAATGTATGTTTCTTAGAAAACCATGATATGATCATTCTTCCTAGCAATTAACAAGATCCTAAAGTACTATTTCTGTCTACTTTATATCCAGCAAAGTCTACATGTGAGTACCCCACCAAATTAAAATCAAAACTTTTTGGATACCACAAACCGAGGCGTGGTGTGTCTAATAGGTAGCTAAAGATTCTCTTCATAATAATTAGGTATGACTCTTTGGGATCTGACTGAAATCTAGCACAAATGTAGACACTAAACATTATATCTAGTCTACTTGCAATCAAATATAATAATGATCCCATCATGCTTTTGTAAAGTTTGTTACATACTAATTTACCTCTTTCATCTTCGTCCATCTTTATGAAAGTGCTCATTGGTGTTCCATATCTTTTACCATCTTCAATGTTGAATTTGTTTAGAAGTTCTTTTGTATACTTAACTTGGTGGATGGAAATTCCTTCTTCTTCTTGTTTGATTTGTAGTCCCAAGAAGAAGTTGAGTTCACCCATCAATCTCATTTCAAATTCTCCTTGCATAGTCTTAGAAAAATCTTGGCAAAGGTTTTCATTAGTTGCACTAAATACTATGTCGTCAATATAAATTTCAAGAATGAGTATATCTTTCTTTGCATGCTTAATGAAGAGAGTGGTATCCACTTTACCCCTTAAAAAACCTTTTTTAATTAGAAATTTGCTTAGTCTCTGATACTAAGCTCTAGGAGCCTATTTCAAACCATAGAGTGCTTTCTTGAGTTTGAAAACATGATTTATACAATGTGGATCTTCAAACCCAAGGGGTTGCTCCACATATACCTCTTCATTAATTAACCCATTCAAGAATACACTCTTTACATTCATTTGATATAGTTTCAAATTTATATATGATGCAAATGCAAGAAGCATTCTAATGGCTTCAATCCTTGCAACAAGGGCATAAGATTCTTCAAAGTCAATATACCTTCTTCTTGACAACATCCCTTTGCAACTAATCTTGCCTTATTTCTCACCACAATTCCTGATTTATCCAGTTTGTTCCTAAAGACTCATTTTATTCCTATAACAGATTGACGATTGGTCTTGGAACAATAGTCCACACATCACTTCTTTTAAATTGATCCAATTCTTATTGTATAGCTAAAATCTAATTTTCATCTTCTAATGCTAGATCTATGCAAGTTGGTTCTATTTGAGAAATGAAAGCAAAATGCCACATATTTGGTGATAGGATGATCTAATTCTAATTTTATCAAACATATCACTAATTATCTAATTTTGAGGATGAGCATGCATAAACCTCCAATATTTGGGAAGAGATGAGTTACCTTCTTCATTTACGTCTGTTTTGGATGGTTCAGCTTTATCCATTATTGTCTAAGATAGTGGAGCTTCTATTTGTTTATCTTGTAATTTCAATTTCTCCACACTTGTTGGAAGATTATCTATCTTATCATCAAAATCACTATTTCTTTTCATGGAGTTAGTATGTTCATCAAATTTGACATGGATGAATTCCTCTATAATCTTAAGTTTTAGGTTGTACACTCTAAATGCCTTACTAATAATGGAATAACCCAAAAATATTCCTTGATCAAATCTGCTATCAAATTTTACAAGATTTCTTTGTCTTTGTTAAGAATAAAAAATTTACAACTAAAAGTATGAAAATAAAAAAATATTTGGTTTCTTCCTATAGTATAATTCAAATAGAGTTTTGTTGAGTATGGATCTAGCGAAGATTCTGTTAATAATATAACATATAGTATTCATTGCTTCAGTTTAAAAATACTATAGCAGGTTGTATTCACTCAACATTATTCTTACTATTTCTTGCAAGGATCTGTTCTTCCTTTCTACTACTCTATTTTGTTGGGGTGTTCTTAGTGCAAAAAAGGTTTGAAGAATTCCATTATTTTCATAGAAATTAGTAAATCTATGGTTTTCAAACTCTCCACCATGATCACTCCTTATGGCAATAATATGAGAGCTTTGTTCATTCTGTAGACGTTTGGTAAATTTTTCAAAGAATAAGAAAGCTTTATCTTTAGATGCTAGAAACATCACCTAGGTAAATCTACTATAGTTATCCACAATGACATATGCGTAATGTTTCCCTCCAAGACTTCTAGTTCTTGTTGGTCTAACTAAATCCATATGTAACAATTGAAGGGGTTTGGTTGTGTATACTTCTTATTTGACTTAAATAATTATTTTACTTGCTTGCCTTCGATGCAAGCATCACACAACTTATTATCAAATTTGAGTTTTGGTAAGCCAACAATTAGATCTTTATTATATAATTTTTCAATTAGATTTTTGTTGGCATGTCCTAGCCTCTTGTGCCACAATGTGGGTTCACTGTGATTCACAACAAGATACTTAGCTTGAATATCAAAAAGATTAACCAGATATGTATTTCCATGTCTTCTACCATACACTATAACTGATTGAGAATTATCCAATACAAAACATAATTGAGATTTAAATACAACTTTGTAGCCTTTGTCACAAAACTGACTTACGCTAAGAGGACTGTGTTTTAATCTTTCTACTAAAAGTACATCTAAAATTGTAGTAGATAATGGTTGGCCGATCTTACTGATCCCAACTACTCTACCTTTGCCATTATCACCAAAGGTTATTATTCTATAAGATTTCATTTTCAGTTCCATGAATAGCTCCCTATTCCTTATCATGTGCCTTGAGTAACCACTATCGATATACCATGTGCTGCTCTTTGTGGCTCCTAAGTACACCTACATGGATAAAGTTAAGTCTTAACTTTTGTTTCCCATTTGGGAATGAGTCTAGGTGGGTTAGTTGCAGATAGTGCTGGTACCCATTTTTTCTTGGGCAATATTGTTTTAACTAAAAGACTTTGGGTTTCATTTAGAACATTTGCAACTATCTTTGAAACCAAATCGTAGTCTATTTAGGCTCAAATTTTCTGTGTTGCTGTTGTCCACTTCTTTTCTTTGGTTTCATTCTTAATAGAGTAGAATCAGTAGCTTTGCCAGAGCATTGTTCTCAGCTACTACTTGCTCAAGTATGCTATTGGTGTTATTATTACTCTTGAGCTTGGAATTTTCTTCCTTCATTTTGGAGCATTCATTTGTAATTCTTTTGAGCCCCTTTTTAGTCATTTTGTACTTCTCTTTTAGAATCATGAAATCTAAATACAATTCTTCTGGCATTTCTTCACGACTAGAAATTTTGGAGTCATAATTTACTTACTCTTCATGCATTACCATGAAAATGATTCCCGTATGAAGTTCTTAAATACTTCTGTTTGGAGTGAGTTGGCTTATTTGAGCTTCATGTTCTCCTTCTTTTTCACTCTCACTTTCATTTATTATATTCTCCAACATCTCTCATATTGCTAGAGCTTTCTTTTTCTTCTAGAATTTTTTACTTGTTCTATTATTGTTCTTCTTTTTGTCAAAATATGAGTTGTACAACTTCTATTGTTGATCTTTTTGTCTTTTGGCTGGTTCTAGATAGTCAAACTTGATGTGTCCAACTTTCCCACAATTGTAATAGGTGGTGGTTCTTTCTTTCTGTCATTTCTTTTAAAATTATTCCTTGAACTATTTCCAAACTTTTCTTCTTTAGCATGGATTTGAATCTTCTTGTAATCATTGTCATCTCCTTGTCTTCATCTCTACTTGTGGATGCATTAGTTTGGAATTTGTCATTCTCTGACTCAGCTTTAAGAACAATTGCTTTCTTACCCTTTGGTTCTTCTGTATTTTTCTACTTCATTAACATCTCATAAGTTATAAGAGAACCCATAAGCACTTCTAGACTCATTGTGTCCTGATTCCTTGCTTCCTGGATTACTCTCACCTTGGGCATCCATTGCTTTGACAAGGATCTCAAAATTTTCTTTACCATTTTGGGCTTTATAACTTTTCTACTAGATTTTTCAGCCCATTTGTTATCTTTTGAAATCTTCCAAACATTTTGAGATTGACTCTGTCTCCTTCATGTTGAAAGCTTCATATTACTACATCAGAAGATTTATCTTAGTTTCTCTTACTTATTTTGTGCCTTCGTGTGCAACCTCTAGTTGTCCCAGATTTCCTTTGCTGTATCATAAGAGGATATCTTGTCAAACTCAGAGGATGTAAGAGAGTAGTAAAGGTAGTTCTTTACCTTAGCATCTTTTTCAATTGCTAGAATATCCTCAATAGTGTATTCATCTTCAATATTTAGGACAATCATTTCATCTTTGATGGTTTTCCATAGCTGATAGTTAGAGGCAATCAAGAAGTTTTTTATTCTTATCTTCTAGTATCCATAATTTGTACCATCAAATAATAGAGGTCTGAAAATAGATTGACCTTTAGGAAAAGTGTTGTGGAAATAACTAGCCATAAAGAGCTCTCCACAGGTTATACAAATAGAATAGTAAGGTATAACAAGTGAAGGTTGCTCTGATACCAATTGTTGGTCCTGTTTAGATGGTAACTCAAGAGGGGGGGGGGGGGGGTGAATTGAGTCTTTGAAATTTTTGGCCAGATAATGATTAAAGTGCTAAGATAAATAAAAGACTAATAACATAATATACTTAGACTAGTATTTTTATAGTGGTTCGGCCCTTCGTTTGGGTTCCTACTCCACTTCTCTAAGTTAGCCTTTTCTACTAAACTCAGGTTTCATTAACAATCTCTTTGATCAGTACCCTTCTGATCAAACAAATACACTTGTTGGTTTCCAAACTCACCAACTAACTTATACAAATACAAAGCAAGTATCCTATTTGCTTTCACTACAAAGAGGCAAGTCCTTGACTTATAGAAATATGTAGAAATAAATATGTACAAGTATCAATGCCTCTAGCAGGCTGATTTTGTACTAAGTTCATTAGCAATAAATATAATTAATATAATAATAAAGCAATGAATTCAATCTCCAGAAGTGGTTGAATAGATGGATTTGAATGCTTCTTTGAATGAGTTGTAATGGAGTTGAAATTGTGGAAGAAAAGCCTTAAAGATTTAGTAAATGCTCTCTTTTCTTTCTCAGAATGATCTCCTTTATTTCTTCATTCTTACTTAAATTCTTTTATATTAAAACCTCTGACTTTCTCTAATGTGGTAGGTGAGAATCATTTAATGTAGAGAAATGTCCAAATTTATAACCATTGTACTTTTTAGAGACATCTGTTCAATCCCTCCACATCTATAGCATGTAGGGAGATCCTTCTTTCTTTTAGCCCTTTTCTTTTATTGTCTAGGTTGTCTCCTTGAAAAGCTGCCTCTGTTGCTTTTTGCAAACTTTCTGAAATTTCTGACCAACATGGCCATATCATCTTTAGATTATGATACCGAAAACTACTGCTTTCTTTGGTCACTTTTAGAGTAATACTTTTCTTTGGTTTTGTTGTCTCCTCCCTTTTATTCTTAATAAGCTCATGTGACATCAATGAGTTGATAAGATCATCCACCGGAAGAGTTTAGATCCTTTGTTTTCTCTATTGTTGTAATCTTTTGGTTTCACGATTCTAGTAATGCCCTTAGTATTTTCATCACCTGTTCAGAGTTTGTAACTTCTTTTTCCAAACCTTTTAAAGCATTAGTAACTTTAGAAAAGTGAGTATACAATTCAGATTTACTTTCTCCTTATTTTATCCTAAAGTTTTCTAGTTCTCTTATCAACATATTTCTTCTAGTTCCCTTGACTTATGAGGAACCTTCATAAATAGACACCAATTTATCCCAGATTCCTTTTGTAGTGGTGCAAGAGGATACTCTATTAAACTTAGATGAAGATAGTCCACAAAATAAAGAGTTCATAGCCTTTGCATTATTTTGAACTGAGGTAGCTTCCTCTTTGATCTATGCATCTATTTCAGTAGTGGGAAGAGTGATTCCAATTAATAGCCTTCTAAAAATTCATATCATTAGCAATAATAAATTGCTTCAGCCTTAACTTCTAGTAAGCGAAGTTAGTTCAATCAAATAAGGGTAGATGTGTAGACGATTGCCCTTCGGCGAATATTTGTAATGAGAATGATGGGTTTTGCCATTGCACACTACAAGTGTTTATGTAATCTACTTTGATACCACTTGTTGGTCCTAAAGGTTAGGTAAAAACCCAAGAGGGGAGGGGTGACTTGGGTACTTAAAAATTATTTTACAACCCCTTTAGGATTAATCATCCCTCTAGCAATCAATCACTCAATCAACAAATGCACAAATAAGTAAGAAACAATGATTTTTATAGTGGTTTGAGTAAATACTCTACTCCAATCTTCCAAGAACACTTTTCTCTTAGTGTCTTAGGTTCCACTATTTCCAATAGCAAAAATACAATAGTGCTCCCAGCACTTTTCTAGATTCCGGCTCTAGGGGGCATGAGCAGATAGCTCTTGTTTACACTCAGACAGTCACAGCTCTTCTTGAATCTAGTGTCGACCACTAGCTCAAGGAACTTTACAAGAAATGAATATCGAAACTTTAAGCACAAGAATTTCTCTATAAGCACAGGGGAAGGTTTCTGAAAATTAAATGCAAAAGCAAATGATCTTCCCAAAGGTAGTTGAGAGCCTTTAAAGAAAGTTGAGGAAGATTTAAATACAAGCCTTTTGACTCTTGAAGGATTGCAGAAGGTTTAGCTCAGATCAGTAAATGCTCTCAAGTGTATTTGAATGATTTTCTCAATACTTGGCTACTTCTTCCTACTTCCAATGATGCTCCATTTATGGCTGCTTTGAATTCTAATCGTTGAAGGTAGGTGAGCTCCATTAATGACAGAAGTCATTTTGATTGGCGTATTTTGAATTCTTTGACTTTTGCTTAATCCTCATATGTTGTAATGCCTACAGCACCATCCTTGAAGAAGACGATTTCTGGTATCTTAATAAGCTCTGGTCAAGGCATTGCTGCAATAGCTAACTTTTTCATAAATATGGAAAAAGCATTATTAATGCTAAGTGAAGATCAATGATTCGTCCTAACCATTGCTCATCTTTTACTTATGATAGATGAAGTATCTATACATCTATTCATAAGAAAAAGTATCTTTCATAAGTAGCAGACGAACCATTCTGTCCATTGCTGCTAGACGAATCATCCATTCAAGTGCTTTGCCTTGTGGTTTATCTGTTGAACTGTAGAAGCATGAATGTCTTATTTCTTCAATGCTTCATTTGTTGAGTTGTCTATTGTAAGTAACAGATAGAATGTTGAAAGGCATACAAGTTTTCTTCATGCCTTCATCTAATGGAAATTTCTCTACTTTGTCTGTTGACAGTAGACGATCACTAATGAATTTTTTGCTCTGTCAGACGATCCTTGCTTCTTCCTCTTTGTCCGTTAATAGCAGATGATCATTGGCTCGCTTATGATAGACTAAATCTTTGCTTTGCCATGCAATCCTTGGTTCTTCTACTCTATATGTTGTCAACAAACGATCATTGATTGGCTCACTTATGATAGATGAAGTCTCTGCTTTAACATATGATCCTTGCTTCTCCATTTTGTCTATTGATGGCAGATGAATTTTTTGTTTTGTTGGAAGATCTTCACTCCTTCCGCCTTTCTCTATTCTCATCAGACGACCATTGGCTTAACTGTGGTTTGCTTATGATAGACAAATTCTATTGTGTGCATGCCATCCTGCATCCATCAGATATAATCTTTCACTTTGATAGACAAATGGAAATAGCCAAGTCCTTTTCATTCATGCTTTGTCTGTTACGACACTTTATCTTTTGCTTCTTTACTTGCTCAAGCCTTGTCACCATGGAATCTGTTTTCTATGTTCATTTTTCTTTAAGACCTACAATTTGATTCTGCATGCTAAAATCTTGATAATAACCATTAGTATATAATCTTTAATCAAGTTCTTTTTATCATCAAAACCATGCATTTATGTCAACATAGAGTACTCCATCCAAGACAAGTAGAACATAGTTTATTATTGCTTACATCAGAAGAATGCTACACTTCTTCTATTCGAGCAAGTTAAAGCAAGCTTCATCTGCCATCTCCAATAGACAATGAGGAACAAAAGAAGAATACAATACTTCATTTGTTAGATCAAGACAAAGCAAACTTCATCCGCCACCTCCAATAGACAAATGAAGAACAAAGGAAAAACATCTCACTTCATCTGTTCGTAAAGAAGGAGAAGTTTGTCAATCGGCCCAACTTCATCAGCACCACCCAGAGTTAGTTTGTTATTTACAACAAACAAAGCACATACATGGAGGATAAATCAATAGATAAATCTCTTGGAGGAATTCAGGCAGACAAAGCAAAGTTTGTCTATCAATCAGTTTGCCTTCATCTACGTCATTCAAAGTTCATCTACTACTTGCAATAGACAAATCACTCTTATAGAAGTTCAACTGAGAAACAAGCCTTTGAAGAATCCTTTTGTAACTTATGGTAGACAAATGCAGACAAAGAGAGGCCATGACTTGTCAAAGAAAAATTAATTTATGTGACTAGCATTCAAATGGCATCTGCACTTCTGCCGAGATTGTGCAGACTTAAATTAATCACCAATTTCTGTAATAAATGGCGCTGCAAGGTTTTCAAAGTTATGATAGGTCAAACAAGGAACACTTTTTAAAATAGCTCATCCTCCTCTTTGAACGACGATGCAGCAACTCGAGGCAAAACCAAAAGACTTGGACTTCAATGGCAGAAAATTAAAATGGTTTTATTCATTCAATGCTACTCTCATTTCTGCATTCAATAGAACTGATCTTCTCTAATGGTCAAAAATATGAAGAAGTAATTTCAGGAGAAAATGTGGGACAATTCAAAATGGGTGAAGGAATACTTTTCATATATGCTTAATCTTGTACAAATCCATCCACCCATGGTCAAGAGCTTAAACCATCATCTATCTTTATGGGCTTCAATCTGCTTATCATCATAGGCATTGTTTTTACATTATGGAAAGATCTTTTATTTTACATAAAGTCAAAAGAGAGATCAAATCTTCCCCTGTGCTTAAGAGAAACACTATGTAAAAGTGTATAAGTTTTCTAGTAAACTTAAAACTAGTGAGTTGTTGGTGAGCTCTACAAAACCAACAAGTTTATAGGTGATCTTTGAAACCAGTGAGTTTGTGATGAGCTCATGAAAACTAAATTATATAAGTTGTTGGTGATCTCTGGAAAACCAACAAGTTTGCTAGTGATCTTTGAAATCAATGAATTTCCTAGTGAGATTGTCAAAACCAGAAGAGTGCTGGGAGCACTATGTATTTCCATTATATGGGATACAGGGGAACCCAAGGGATAATGAGTGTGTACTCTTGAAAGAGTGGATGTAGGGATGGGGTCCTGAACCACTATAAAAATCATTTTGTTTGTGTGCATGTGTTTGCCCATTTGTGTTATTCTTCATGCATTTTACTATTTCTATTATTCACTTTTTATTACACCACACACAAGTACAAAAAGATGGAAATGATATAACAGGGGTTAAGCAATGAATTTTTATTTACCCAATTCACCCGTCCCCTCTTAAGTTAAGTCATACTTCAAGAACCAACAAGTGCTATTAGAGTAGGCTAGATAAATAATTTTAGTGATCCGTTTGGCTTACCCAACAATTTCATCCTCTATGTTCTTCAAAGAATAGTCCTTCTCCTTTCTTCCAAACGTTTGATAGATTAACCTGGATATAATGAAAAAGGAGATTGGAAACATTTCTTATGGCCAAATGATTTTCGTCTATGAAAAATTATCTGTATTGGCATAAGCAAGGATTAAATGAGAGTGGAGCTGAAAATGTTGAAAACTCACTATAAGCTCTCTATCCCACTATTTGCAAGGATGTCTTGGGTTTTGAATTTGATATGAGAAATCTTTTGACAAGCAAAAGATAAATTACTAAGGGGCAAAATACTTTACACTCACACACTGTTAGCATTATTATTCAAACTAACTTGAGTGTAGAAAATCTATAAAAGGAGAAAATAATCTCCTTAAGAAGAAGAAAGAGAAGGGAAACTTGGTGTAAAGAAATTAAATAAAAATATGATGAAATACCAAGTTCCTTTGAAATAAAAAGATAAGATAAGTGCAAGTATGACACTTAAACTCAAACGTCATTATTGAATGTGTCATTATCTAAAATTTTGAAATATTTACTTATGCATTTCTTTCAATCCATTCGTCTGTTAATAAGAACTTATGTTCAGTCATTCAATTTATTACTTCATCAATTTAAATGCTATTATTTTAACCTTCACATTCAATCCTTTTGACTAATTACATTCCTATAGAATTAGATTTACATTCTTACACCGCTTTTTAGAATTTTAATTACTTATATCTAATTAGTCATTTGAACATATTCATTTGTAGAAATCAAAGTTTATTCTCTGAATTTCTATATCATGAGAAATAAAGTTTTAGCTAGAATTTTATCTATATACCTTCATTTGTATGTTGATTAAGAATTAAATTTTGAAACTATACTTACATATTTCTATTTATTCATTTATTCTTATACGTCATCTATAAAAATTAAAAGTTATATTTAAAATTTTAATTGATTAGCTAACTATACTTTTATAGAAATAAAGATTCATTTACAATATAGTATATATATGTATAGATATATACTCTCATCATTCATCTATAGACATAGGAGAATATAGAATTCACACTAGGATAAATAAAACTCTGAAAAACATAAAAATAAAGCTCCTAAGATAATCAGGAAGTAAGAAGAATAATACTCAAACAATAAATAACTTAAAACCAAGGATGACTAAAAGACACAAAACTAAAAGAAAGATAAAATAATGAAATTGAATGAGGTTAATATTAACTCGCATTTGTGATAGCTCAAATAACTCAATGTTTGTTTAAAGAAACTACTTATCTTGACTACTCATGAAAATTGCTTTAATCCATTATCTTATTTCTCTGCATACTATTATGGCTAAAATGACTATTTGCATTAATATATTGGCAATAAATGTCCATAACAATTTAAACCCATTAATGAAAAAATAGTGTAAGAATATTTTAAGTGTGTGTAGGAAAGCTTGAGTTGAGGATAGAAGAATGAGATCAATGAAAAATTGGTACCTTCTTCTCAGCTTACAAATCCAAGCAAAAGAGCCTACAAATTTAAGTTGTGGATGCATAGAAATGATTGAATAAATTAAAAACTATAGCCCAGAACAACATCAATCTTTAGATATGGCATCAAAGGCTTGATAGCAAAACCTAAAAGCTTAGTAAAGACTGACAACAACACTTATGAACTCGAAAGAGTAATCTACGAAGGAAAGTGCCAAAAGAGATAAGTTGTCAAACTTGATTATATTTCTTTCATTACCATATACTCTAGATGCCTCTAAATAAACTAAATTGGATTTGAATTAAGTTGAGTTTATTGCATTAAGCTAAATCATGTCAAATCTTAATAAACCTTAAAATGATCAAAACTCTAACATCGTTATAGTTCTAAAGCATAGTCAAGCCTGTTTGGAAAACTTCACAATTTAAGTTCTCAAATAGGAATTCCATTCCTAGTCATTCCTTCTATAATAATGTTTATTGGATTGATTTCACATAAAGAACCATAATTGAAAAGTAAAAACCCATAAAGATAACAATAATAACACATAGAAAGCTAAAACAAAATCCTTAACATTAACAAAATCCCATTTGATAAGATGAACATTAAATATTCAAAAACATCTACTTTCTTAAAATATTAACAGCTAGATAAAACTACCATTAAGTTTGGAACATTTAGTAAAGGAAATTAAAAACAATTACTCCTTTAAAACTTCAAAAATTGCTAACAACTCGATAATTCTGTCCCATGTCTTGGACAATTCTTTCTCCAATTCTTTAATTCTATCCATAATCTCTCCATAAGTTATACACTAGTTAATCAAAAGAAGATCTGTAGAGAGATTTATCTTCTTAGCAAACTTTAACTCCTTCCTTAACTATCTCACCCCCTCTTCCGAAAAATGAATCTGAATATTTCCCTCACTTATCTCTTGCTCCACTGTTGCCCAAATGTTAACATCTTATATTATCTATCCAATTAAATATCATAGGATACAAGGATCATAACCAATCTTCAAAAGATACATAAACACTATGGAAGTAATCATCCAATTGGTAGCTCAAATAGGAAATAGATCTTCACATTTTAGAAATTCAGACAAGACACAATAGGATCACGCATTAAACTATGAATAAACTATGGTAAAAGATACATATCCAACATTTAAACAACTATAAAAATGATCCCATAAAAAGCACAAATCACTAAACATGAAATTTCATAAAAGACCAAAAAATTTAAAAACTATTAATGTGAGTATAAAGAGTTACAATATTACATATAAAGAGTTCATATCAAAAAGTAAAAATATTTAATCAACTAAAATATTAACAACTGCTTCCAACTCTTTAATCCTCTAGTGAGCCTTGGCTAACTCTATCTCCAAATATTTAATGCACTCTATGGCCTACATATAAGCCATGGAGTTCCTAGTGAAGAGACGCATAAAATGAAGATTGCTACCTCTAACAGATGCCAAATGAATCTTCAGTTGCATAATCTTATCCTAAAGAATCAAGCATCTCACTACAACCTCAAAAGTTGCATCATCATTCTCACCTTGAATCAACTTTATAGAAGAACTAGAAAATGCCATGATCGCCTTAGTAAGCATTGAAGGGTCATCTCTTCTCCCTAATCCCTTTGTGTAAGAAAAGAGAAAGACAGATGCTTCTCCACTTCCCAAGTAATTTGTCAACTCCACCATTAACACTTCCAATCGTCACTCCTGATAATAATGGCAGATACAACCATTAAATAAAAGAAGATGCACATTAACAATAAACCATGCATTGTCACCACATTTGCATAAAATCATTTTTTTACATTCAGCATATAAATATGATTTTGATGAATAATATATGCTTAATTGATTAATATCTGATTATTGTTCTTTTGCTTCTTGTAGTAATGAAAATGTTTAATTATCAAAATGCTTAAAAGATGTTTAATATTGTCATTATAATCAATCTAATCATAAAATTAAATCACGGGAAGGAAATTGAGTCATAAATTAAAACTAAAAGGGGGAGAGAAAATTATAATTCATATACTATAAATAGGAAAAAAATATATTAGGGTTCAATGAAATAAGGGGAGAAAAACTTAAAGAGAGATCATATAAATAGGAAGAAAAATATAACTAAGGGGAGAGAAATAAAATTAAAGGGGGAAAGCAATATGTTTATAAGGAAAAACTTTTTGATCATGATAAAAAGGGGGAGAGAAATGGAAGAAACTTGAGAAATATAAGCGACTTATGAGAGTAATGGTTAGAGTTAGGAAAATGATAAAAGGGTCAAACCCATAGGATTATATAGGTCAAATATTTAGGGGGCGATTAAAAGAAAATTCCTAATTATTTTCAACAAGTCCTCAAAGTTTTGTCATTATCAAAAAGGGGGAGATTGTTAGTATTATTATATATGATTTGATGATAATAACACTT
>JAYJMB010000690.1:0-17675 GCA_036873735.1 Pouteria campechiana | reverse complement strand
CCTTACTCACACTACTACAGAAAATTAGATTGGAGCAAGGTTCTAAATTTGGGTGCCCACGACAGCACCACCAGATGTGTTTATGATGATGGTTTAAATTTGAATTATGTTGTATTTAATACATGTTCTGGGTTAGAACATGTTATTATGATTAATTTTAGTTTTATTATTGTTTTATATTTTGCTTATTTACTGAGTTTCCCAGACTCACGCCTTCTTAATTTATTTTTTTTAATTGATAGGATAGGTTAAGAATTCCAACTATGGGTTGGGATTGGTGAGCAAGATTAGAAGATATTTTAATGGTATGCTAGAATGTTGTGATTGGAATCCCATTATATAATTTTGTATGATTGTATTTTATTCTAAATGATGTAAACGAAATGTAATGGCATGTCATAGTAATTATTCATGATATTGTAGATGGATTTGTATTAATCTTGGAAAATGCATTACCATCATGATCCAGTTCCAATCTTGGGCAAAGCTGTGAGTATGGGTGTGGGTGTTTTAGATATAATTGTTGTCATTTGATTATAGAAATGTACATTTTAATTAATTTCATGCATGTATAATGGGTATAAATGTCCATAATACAGAGTAGACTCTGCCAAATATTAGGCAGGATACCTCCCTTGAGAATAAGGAAAATGGTAGCGTTCCGCATCGACCCTGGTGTGGCACGGTCAAAATGTATAGGGTGGAGGTGCGGGGCTTTATAGGTGGTATCAGAGCCTTTCTTGTGGCTTATTTGTGTGACAAGTCCTACTCACCTGTGTGAAAGCACTAAGTCTAGATTCATGAGGGTTTATGAGAAAAGACTAGTTTGAGGGTAAATAGGAAGGCATGAGGAATGAATAGAGGGCATCAGAATGGTGCTATAGATATGATATGAATGTGATGTGATGTGATGCTGATGTGATTTGTTTTGATTATGCCTAGGTTGCATAAATATGATTCCATATAAAATAAATTTGATAGCACTGTGATTATCTAAAATACTAATTGTTTACTATGGGTAGAGTAGCGTAAGAAAGTGTAGTGGTGCCTATAGGCGCATTTGATTAGCTTGTTGTTATAATGCTTGCAAATGTGAAAGTAAAATTGATGAAACTGTGAAGTTTCATAAGTCGGCATTTGTGCCTTTATTGCGTGATGTATTGTGTCATCAGCCTCAGATGTATATCTGGTTGACTAGCTTGACTTGTGTGTATGTTTTGTTGAGTTATTCAAAAATGAATAAATTGTGTAATCAGTAGCATATTATGAATTTTAATTATTGTGTGAATGATATGAATATGATATGTGATATCAATGAGATACGGATAAGTTTGACAAGATTTGAATAAACACCATGATGGCGTGGATGTAATGAGGATGGACACCCATGAGGTGTAGATATGTATTGCTAGCATAAGTAATTGATATTTGTATTTTGAGTATGGAAGCATACTTTGACTGAATGTTATTAGTTATTGCTTATATATGCAATTCGATTTAAATGAATTGTTATGTGTATTTGAAAAATTCTATGTTTTGAATGATATGATTGATTGTAATGCTAAGATGGCATTGATGTGATTGATTGCAATGTTAGGATGACATGTGTATGATTATTTATGATGGTGATTGAAACTGTTGAGATGACATTGTTATGATCGTAATGGCTGGATGGCATTAATGTAATCGATATATTGATTGAATAAATTGGCATGTTTGCCCTGATTATGGTGATGGATAATGGATATTGTCATGATTTATTTGAGTTGTGTTGGCTGATAATGAGAATGATGAAATTATGTATTCTCCTATATGTTTGACATTGTATTTGGCTATGAGCTTGAACTAATATGAATGATGCATTGTTTTAAATTATGATATATGCGAAATGTGATGTGTGGATGGAAATGATATGTGATTGTATTATATGACTAAGTAATGAGAGTTAGTGGTCAGCTCATGAAAACCACCGATTGCTAATAAGTTGTTGGTTAGCTCATAAAAATCATCTGTTATTGTGAGGGGTTGTGTGGGCAGCCGGCATGGCTGGGCATTGATCAATGATTGGCTTGGATGGCCTAATTGGTATTGAAGATATTATGGGAGGTTCCTTGTAGGGATGCCCACCCCCGGAAGGGACAAATTGTGATGCCAGTGAGGTTCCTGGTAAGGATGCGCTGGGCTTGGAATATGTTGCAGTGTGCAACATGAGCATTGCATCATGAGCATTACATTGATATTGCTTTCATTAATACTAATAAATATCTGTATGTATAATGTGATAGACATGGTATAAGCCCATGGATGTGCCATGTAGCTGATATAATATTCATCATGTGTATAGTATACACCCAGAGTTGGCTGGCTACATGTATGTTCCTTGAGTACGACTATGTGTGACCCTAATTTCGGGTCAATTGCATCATTCAAGTATGATCGTATGCCATGGCATTGGCATGGATTGCTAGATTAATTATGATTATATTAATTTGAGTAAATTTGGTTTGACCATCTTATATATGTCATTTTATTATGGTTTAGATCTTATGATCAGTAAAAGTAGCCTTGTGAGATGTATCATGAGTATATGGATCTGCTAGATGTAAATTAGTCATAATGGACTAGTCACATGTATAATTATTTGCTTTCGAATATCAGACTGTGTAGCGGAAGTATGGCATAAATGATATTTTGGCTTATAGATTGATCAATAAAGTTTCGAGGATGAAACTTTTTGTAAGGAGGGTCATTTGTAACACTTGTGGTGTTAAATTTTGATAATTATATGTTGATTAATAAAGAAATTTGGTTTGAAAGGAATTAATGCAAATATAAGTATGATGATAGAAATTGCAAGTGGATGCAATTGAAATTTTGATTTGATTTTTGATTATTCAAGGTTGTGAAATGTGAAAAATTATAGAATTATTATGTGAAAAAATAATGGAAAATAAATGAAAAAATTTAGAAAAAAAAGAGAAGCAGTAGGGTGGACACTGTGGCCTAGAAAAGGACATCGCAATGTTGGACTGAAGAAAGGGGTGATGGCATGGATAGATTTTTCCATGACGCAGCGTGGATTGGACACTGCAGTGTGGGATCGAGTTATGGTAACGCGGTGGTGTTCCATGCTACGTGATGTGGAATTGGACGCCGGGGCATTGGTCGGCGCTAAATACAAGACAATTGGATTTTTTTGATAAAATTCCATCCCATTTTCTCTCGTTCATCCTGTTCTTTCTTCCCTTTAGCCCTAGCCTCATTATACATGATTTCTAGCCTTTTTAACTAAGAAATCATCTTGCCTAGTTAGAAAAACTTGTGATCTTTTAGTTAAACCTAAATTTCACTCTTTTAAACTTTGAAAAATGGTAGAAAATGGAAGAAACGTCGGACTTCCCCCAAATGAATGGAGCCACATGGAGTTGGGAGATTGGTCCTGCATTTGGGAAGACGGCTACACTTGTAAATGATGGTAAGTTTGATTTCTCAACCTGTAATGCCCTAACTTTTTCAGCCACTATATATGTAGTAATAGGAGGACCCACGGACATGGTATCCCCTAAACTTATCTTCAAGAACTGGTAATAAACCTATATGATACCTTTCACCCACCACAGATGCCCAAAATCATAATCACAATGTAAAAGTAGAGTATCGAAACCTAGTTATAATTATTACAGTAATGACTAGTATAATATTACGACTTTGACTTGTTAACTTTACATTTTTGACATAATTTACTTATTTATTAAAGAAAGAGCAAGAATGAAAAATCAAGATCCTACATCTTGTATCAGAATAATAGGAAGGGTAAGAGATGAATAAGAAAGATTAGTGGACCATGTACATTCAACCTCAACTGCACCATCTCCACCTCATAGTCCAAAATCATTCAGACCAACTCATTCATTTCCACCAACTCATCCCACTCCACAAGATCTAGAAAGAAAAATCATTAATATTGAAATATTCTTTTCAGCTCTCAGTATTAGGATGGATCCAATGGATCAAAAACTAAACACTCGAATCTCCTTAGCTAAATCCATCAAAGGTCCAACACTATCATCTCAATCCTCTCCATAATTTTCTCCAATCTATAAAGCCAAACCTGTTTCACCAATCAGGTCTACCCATTCCTCAACTGCACCTTCACTCTTAACTCCCATCACTCACCTTCTGTTCAAATAACTCAAAATTCTTCAACCTCCACATCTTCCTCACTTTCATCTCCATCTGAGTCAGTTGAAACACTCTCTAATTAGAAATACCTCTCGCTCAAATTCTTAAATCTAGAAAAACTACTTTTGAGAAAAACACTCATTCTTCATCAAGCATCTCCCATGGTGCTACTCAACCTCATCATCATCCTCATCCTTCCATTACTAGAACTAAGAAATTAACTCCTGCATTTTCCATTCCTCCATACAGAGATGTTGTCATAACAAAAGCAACTCTACATTCCTTTCAAATAGAAAAATTCTATCTACCTACTATAAAAGATCCTTGATAATTTTTATCCTCTGATATCTCTATTCCACCACCAATAAAACTTAGTAAGAAGATAATATTAACAGAAGAAGAAATTGAGCATAGACAAAGAATAAATGAACATGCTTACTGTGAATTAAAATGTCAAAAGAAAAGTTTCAGTTATTTGAATCTTCCATTTTCACACTTTAATAACCCTAAATTCATAAAACTCCACATTGACATCATCAAAAAGCCTCTTCCTAAAGACTTCAAGCCAGAACTTCCAAACATACATGAATTTGTTGATAGCTTCATAGTAAATTTCTAGGGACCATCATCATCATCGTCCACCCCAACTCCTAAAACAAATAATCCTAATTTTTTTAAGTCAACTTTGAGGGTACCACTTTGTGCTATTCTTGAAGCATTTGATCCTAATCTATTCTATCTTCCATATGATGTATATTAACAGCACATGTTCATTAAGATTGATGCATATTTTGCTAACTTACCTTCACCCTTTCCTAAAGTTGATAACACATACTATTTTGAAAGGCTAAGGGTAATTGAACCTAAAAGAGTTGTTTCCACAAAATTTGAGATTTCACCATCCATCCTAATAGTTTCTTCTTCTAGCATCTCTTCTTCTAAGTCAACATGTCCTTCCCTTACTTGACCCAATTCTCCTTCTTCTTCAATATTCAAAATTTCAATCACTAAATTGAAGACATCCATTTCTAAACCTTCAAAAGTTAATGATCCCTTAGAGAATTATAGATATATTGATTACATTCCCATAGGTCACACTCTATACAAAAGAAGGATGACAAATAATGCTAAAGCCAATGATCAAGGAAAGCCTCTTCCTTATCCATATTTAGTAGATCCTAAATTTCAACTTTGACTTAAGGTTGTCAACTACAAGCAAAGCACTGTACAACATAAGGACAATGACAAATTTGTTGAATATAATGTTTTTTGATTCTATTTATATCTTGTACATTCACTTTGAATATCAATGAATTATATAGTTTCTAATCCTTCAATTTACTACTTAACTTATATTACATCTATTTTGCGCTTTGCTTTTTTGATTTTGACAAAACTGGGGAGAAATATAGTGAACTTGAGTGAAATTAAAACAATACAAAGCAAAATATAGTATCTATTCAGGGGGAGCCACATGAGCTAAATTAAAAAATAGTGCCCTAAGTCAGGGGTAGCCATAATACAGTTATCCTTGCTTAAATCTCCTGTGTATTCACACTTATGAATATTTTTTACTCTCTTGAAAATTATTTTACTCAAATATTTATCATCATAAAAAAGGGTGAGAATGTTGAACCAAATGGTATATATGGCTAACAGCTAAGTTTTGATGATGAGCAATAACATATGATTGAAGACTAATGATACTGACAGTTGTATTCCCAAGTATTATAGAAATAAATATAAATGATGTACAAGGAAATAACTCAAATACAATGGACAATGTATATAGAGAATACATTAGCAATCAAAATCCACTGACCTAAAGAAGAAAAGAATGCTTAACAAGATGGCATTGGAACTTAGAAAAGAAGCCATAAAGTATATCTATAGCTATGATGTTCAAGCCTCAATAAGTGATTGAATAAATCTCCTACATAAAAAGTCAATATCGGATAGCATCTACCTTAGATAGATTAAGACAAATCATTCCACAGATAAGTCAGATAAACCATTTATACACAATATTTGTCTACAACACAAAAACAAATTTAGATTGTAGAAGCAGAGATGAAATAAAGCGAAACTCAAACAAATGAAGAACTAAAAATAGAATTGAATTAATCAAGCATTTGACTCTTATATAAAGTCTATTTGGAATAGAAGAAGAATAAGGAATTATCTGCAACCCTCCATAAATTATATAAAAGACGAAGTAGAAGCAACACAGCAGCCATAGATGAATAACTTACTTTGTTTGTCATCTTTATCTGCAAGTTCGTCTACCATCAGTAACAAACAAACCATCAGATGAATTACTGAAGAAATGATTTGTCTATGCCTCTATATGATTCATCTGTTACTTGTAATAGACAAACCAACAAATGAATTGCTAGAAAAAGGATTTATCTATGACTCATCAATTCATCTATTACTTATGACAAACAAACCAACAGATGAACTAGTTGAAGAACTTTATCTGAGCCTTGCAAATTTATCTATAGCTCTCTACAAACAAATCAATAGACAAAGTTAATTCATCTGCTGTGAAGAAGCCTTGTCTGTGCCAACAAGAGTTGTCTATTACTTGTAATAGACAAACTAATAAACAAAGCAACTTCGTCTGATGAAAGAAACTTTATCTAGTAAGAAAACTTCATCTAGTAAGAAAACTTCTTCTAATGAACAATAAAGAGAAGAACTTCATTTGCACCTCTGCAATTTGTCTATCAATTATAATAGATAAACTAGAAAACAAAGTAAAAGTGTTACAATAATTTTAGATAAATTTACAAAGACAAATTTGTCTATCATGTGGATCTACTCAAAGCTAATTTGTCTATTACTTACAAGAGATAAACTAGGACTTGATCAGAAAAAGTCCTTAGACAAACTATGGTTGAATCTCTATGGCATATCATGATGAGTAGAAGCTACTTACACCAGACATTGTTGGCTGCACTCTTTGGTTAAACTTTCACTCAAAGTAGATCTTATTAAACACTAGACAAATTGAATTTAGCTGAAAATGAAAAGAAATTCAAAGGAAAGCAGTCTACACTCTGATAAAGATTGCAACTCTTAGAGGCTGCATCCTTTTAGGTTTAATGGGTGTCTTTTTAAAATAATGAAAGAGTCAGTCATGCAGAAAGTCTTTATTCAGTGTTTTCCAAAACCACAAAGACATCTTCTTCAATGATTGCATTGCAAGCTTTCTAGCTTGAACGAATTTATTAAGAAGATAACTTTTTTATGAGAGAAAATTCAGAATGGTATTCAACAGTCAAAGGAAACCAACTACCTCCAACGGACATAAATTTTTGAAGCAATATAAAGGTAGTGTAGTCTCAATGAAGAAGGTTGAGGAAGCTAAGAAAAATATGAGAATAGAGCTTAAATGAGTAACCTATCTCAAATAGACAAATGCTTCCTCTAAGATAATCAATCTCCATTCCACTGATAGATAATGAGCCTCAAAAATCTATCTCAATCACATTTCTATAGTATTGATATCTAATGTGCTTCAATAACTAATCATTTTAGATGTGCTTAAACTATGTACAATTCAGCCTAGTAAAAGAGGTAAAGTGATGTACAAAATGAGTGTTGTTAATCAGGTATATGAAGTTGAGGTGTGCTCAAGAAAACTACATTGTATGAGTTATTGGTGAGCTCTAGAAAACCATCAAGTTTGTTAGTGATCTTCAAAACTAGTGAGTTTCTTGGTGATCTTGTGAAAACTAGAAGAGTGTTGGAAACACTATATTTATGCCCCCTAGAGATGGAACACTCTTTATGCCCTTAGAGCTGGTATCTAGAAGAGTGCTAGAAGCACTAGTGTATTTCCATTATATGGGATATAAAGGAACCCAAGGCACAATAAGTGTCTGTTCTTAGAAGAGGAGATGTAGGGATGGGGTTCCCGAACCATTATAAAAATTGTTGTTCGTATTGTTTGCTTGATTACTTTACTTAGCATGATACTATATTATTATCACATATAGCATCACACACACACACACAACAACTTGCTTGAAAAGAGAACAGCTAAGGAAAGCAGAATCTATGCATAAAGCAGACATCATAATTGTCCAAACAACGATGAAAATCATATATGCATTACAGTATCATTTCTTCTCAATATATTAATTTTTATTTATCCATAATTTTTATATGCTCAATTCACCCCTCCCCTCTTGAGCTATCGACTACATGGGACCAACAAGAAAAGTACCCTATAAATGGATAGCAATATGGCTAGATTGTGGCAATTAGAAATTGTGTTTATTTATCTTGAAACGGCACATGAAATAGGGGGAGAAAATAGTGGGTTTATGCACTTGAAATCATGGCAAATCTTATGTGAAAATGATGCTTAAGAACCCTCCATATGGTAGCTTGAAAGGGGCTACAGAGCTAAATTTTGTTACCATCAAAAACTATGTTGATAATGACTTGTTTATATCTACCTTAGTATAAGACTGGTCACCTTAATTTAAGTTTATTGCTGGCTTTAATGTTTGGAATGCATAAGTAGAACTATGTCATTGCCCAATGCAAAAGGGATTGTTTACCATTGGAAATTTTCACTTTATAGGGATATTTTATGTTTGCCAAGTTTATCAAATGTGGAAATGACTCAATTGTTGTTTGAAGATGATTATTTACCTTAAGTAAGGTGTTTTAAGTGAAAACGTTACTAAAGTTATGTTTTGAAACATCCCCAAAATTGGGCCATATAGAGTCCTAACTTGAAATGAGTGATAATTTTCACTAGAATAAGTGTTTGGGATGTATAATTGAGTAATGAGATAAGAATAAACATTAATGAGGTGATTAGGTGGGTTTCACCTATTTTATGAATTGAGTCGAATTTCTTATTTGAAACATGTGTAAATTGAATTTTAGTACTTGTTATACGTGTAGGGCCATTTGAGCATTGATTGGAAGCTAAGTTATGGAAGTTGGGATTTGTGAAATTATTCTCCATTAAGGTATGTAGGATTCTTTTTGTTACACATGTGTGAATGTGTGTATTGTCCCATGATTTTGCATATGGGCACCGTGTTATGAATGATATTTATTATATTGCATCATGATTTGGAATGATGAAATTATGTATTTCCATGTGTTTACTTTGGAATTTGGATTCGGATATATGTTTAACTAACTTACTTTTGATATTGCATTGCATGGCATTTCATCATAAGTCATGAGTCATAACGGGCATGATTGAGTCAAGTGATATGTGATGATGTTATGTAATATGCGGAGATATCTTGATGATTAAGTGGTAAAGATATGATTTGATGACTTGTGACTCTTATGGGATATAGTTGTGCCTGGGAGGCATGGTAGAGGACACTAATGGGGTAGTGTAATTGCAATATGGACTTGATATGATATATCGAGATGGCATAGATATGATATGATATGCCTAGGTGGCATAGATGTCATGTGACACCTATGGGTGTAGTTATGCCTTAGTAGCATGGATATAATGTGACACTCATGGGGTATGGATATGCTTGGTGGCATGGATATGATGTGACACTTTTGGGGTGTGGATGTACCTTGGTGCAATGGATATGTTTTGATGCATGGTATATGATATTTGAGCAGTTATAGTTTGTTACTTGCAAGTATAATACACTTGATCTCTTTAGTAGATGTGGGTGGTGAACCTGTGATCCCTATGGAGCAATAAGGGTGGGGTACTATGGAAGGCAGTGGGAGAACTATCATGAACTCGGCAGGCTTCATAGCCAGGGGTACACAGAGAGACCATTTGCATGTTGAAGTGGAGAGAGGGTTGTATTCTTATCCCTAGTGGGTCCTGATGATGTGTAACACTTGAGGGTTGAAAATGAGGGGTAAATTTTTTTTTATATGATGATTATAGATGAAAATGTGAATGTTGTCACTTGTGTCTAAATTTTGACATAAAATTTGGATGATTTAGAAAAAGTATTTAACATGAAAGTTGTATATATTAATATTATATTTTTAATGAATCAAGAATCACTTAATCCCAAGTTCATATGAGGAAGTTATAGTTGAAACATTGTAACTATCTCCAAATGCAAAAGGTGTCACTTTGAGGCTTTACAAGACTAAATGGAGGCTGATTTAGAAAATATGATCAACATGAATGTTATATCCCTTGAAATTATACATCAAATGGAATAAGAATCACTCAATTCAGAGTTTGTATGAGAAAGTTATGGCCAATGCACCAAAACTACTCCTAGTGAATAATTAAGGATGGGATTAACTTGATAAATTTGAAATTGTGTATTATTTATGTAAAATAAATTTTGAAAATTTGTATGGAAGACCCATTAAGACAAATATATGTGTATAATTTTGAATTTGCAAATGATATATTGAGTTTTATGTGGTATTGAGGTTTAATTCTTAAGTGGGGTGAGTAAAGGCCCATAAATTGATTAAGGCATGATAATCATGATTAAATGACATTATTCCTATTTGTTTGAGGAGATTGATTAAGTAGTTTAATCATTATATAGTAGGGGAGTTGATGAAATTAGATTTCCTAATTAATGGGGTTAATTACATTCATTAGGTGTACATGTGCATGGTGCACTATTAGAGCACTAAAAGCAAGAGCATATTAAGTGCTCCTTCATGCTTCTCCCATGCCCCCATTCACAACTCAAACAAGAGAGGAATGAACCCACCCTTGCTAGCCTTCTAATGCCCTCAATTTCCCATCACTTCCAACATAAAAACTTGTTGGAAATTTTGCCAAAACAAAAAGGAAATCCATCCATGTGCTATTTGCATCTTGGGACATGGTTAGACAAGAAAGACTTTGCTATAAATGTGGTTTGCTATTGATTGGAGTAGGAAATTGAGGAGAAAACTTGCTTTCATCAAGAAATTCAAGGTAGATTTATTTTCCCATGTCCATTTCACGTTTTAATGCATGCTAGGGTTTATGGGCAGATTGTGGGGGCCAATTGGGGCTGAAATTGCGTGATTATGTTGGGGGAATAAAGGAGGAAATAGAATAGGGATGAATGGAGGTTGGAATCTATCATTTTGGCATGATTGTGGCCACACATTGCTATCCATGAAAGTGGACAGTGAGGTGTTGGGCAGGATGGATGGTTGGGGCATGATTTGGGGCTACGTTAGTGTAGTGGATGTTAACTACTATGTATTTGATGAATTATTGATGATTATACTATGTTAATCATGTTAGGAATTAAAGTGTTGCTGAAATTTTGATTTCAAATCATGCCATTAGCTATTTCTTAAAATGTTTTAGAGAGGGACTATTGGGCATGAATCTGTGTTATACAATTTGTTTGGATGTGAAATTATTGTTAATTGATGATTTGTTGGTGATTAAATGGTGTAATTTATGCTAAAAAGTAGCTAAATCTTGCTAAAATTTTGTTACTAAATCATGCCTATAAGTTATTTGATAACATGCCTAATCGAAAGCTGTTTAAGTGTGCATTCATGAAAGGGCTGTTTTGGTTCTTATAATGTTTATCAAAGGTGGAAACAACTCAAGCGATGTTTGAAGATGATTAATTACCTCAAGTAAAGTGTTTTAAGTGAAGAAGATACTAGAGTAGTGTTTTGAATAAGAATCCTCAAGATTGGGCCATATGGAGTTTCGACTTGAAATGAGTGATAATTCCCAATTAAAATAAGTGTTTGAGACATAAATTGAATAATGAGATTATTGGGTGAATTCACCTAGTTGATGAGATTAAGTTGGAATCCTTATTTAGACATTTGTAATTTCAATTATGTTATATGCATGTATGTAGGATCCATTGGACAATTACTTGAGAGTCAAATGGTCAAATTAAAGGTTGACAAGTTATGGAATCATTCTCCACTAAGGTAAGTAGGAATTTTCTTTATGCTGGATGTATGGTTGGGAATAATGAATATCCCATTTGCTTATATATGGGCATGCTGAGAATGTTTGATTGTAGAACTGATACATACTTGCTTGTATATATGAATGTGTAGATTGATGGTTGTAATATGTGTGTGCTTATGTGAAATGTTAGGGATAGCGAGTATCCCTTTGTTATAATGATTGGTGCTTCTTTATGATATGCGCATGTGCTATGGATTTCTAGTTAAGAGGGATAGAGAATATCCCATACTTGTCATAATGTTAATGATACAAGAAGATGTATATAGAAGGGGATTATGAATATCCCATACTTGTCACAATGTTAATGATAGAAGAAGGTGTGTATAGATGGGGATTCTGAATATCCCAAAAGCCTGTTACTTTGATGGAATGAGAAGTATTCCATGAAATTCCATAGAGGTATCATAGCTAAGTTGTTTTGTTATTAAAAGTGCATGAATATATTGTGAGATACCAAGACGGCATCGTTATAACATCTATGTTTTATGCCTGGACAACATAGTCATGATATGTTGTGCCTGAATGACACATTGATGATGTGCCCAGAGCAACTTAGATGTAATGAGAAGTGACCTAGACTTGGTATGTTATGCCTAAATGGCATGGGTATGAGATATTATTCTCTCTTCTGACAAAATAATTGATGCTTGGATGGCGTAGGATGCTATTTTGAGATAATGAGGACTTAAGCCTCATGGGTATAGGTTCATATTTACATTGTCATGTGTTTATTCCTATTCTGATTTTGAATATGCTATTTTTGATTAAGTCTTGCTTTTATCTTTGCCTACTTACAGAGTTCATGTGGACTCATGCCTTTATTTTAAATTTTTAGCTAGCAGGTTAGATGAATATATTCGCTTTGTGTTTGGGGTTGAGAGGCAAGAATTGGAGATATTTGCTTTGTGGTATAATGAATTGTAATTTTAATTTCATCATGTACTGATAGAATTGTATTTAAAGGATTTCAATTGATATATAAATGAGATATATTGGCATGTCATAGTAATTTATTTACGATAGTGTGACAGAAGGGTATGACTTTAGCCATGTATTTGCCATCTTGACTCAATTTTGATCTTGGGCACGCAGTTGTGGGTGAGTTGGGCTGTTGTGTATGTATTTTTTTTATTTATGTCATTGCTTTATAATCATTGAAATTATAACTACATATGATAAAGAACTGTACAAATATATAACCTTATTTTCATAATACTTTGTTGAATTTTTGGCAGGATATTTTCCTTAGAAATGGGAAAGTTATAGGGTAATGGTAAAACGCATTGGCCCCAAGGCATGGCATCACCTGATGAGTATGTCTTGATAATGATCTATTGATGATGAATGTGTCTTGATGAGGATGCCTTGATGATGAGGTTGTACATGAGTCTCAATTATGATGATGACTTACTAATGACAATATCTTTAGAGAATATGTCTAATCTTGGTGAATGTTAGTCTAGTAATGAGAATGTATGCATTATGAGCATGGGAACATATTGCATTAACATGAAACTTAACATGTTATGGATTCACAAATGTTATGAATTTGAGCATGTTATTTCACTGGATTATTGATTATTGTTTTCTATCTTGCCCTCTTACTAAGTTCGCCTAAACTCACACTACTTTATTCATGGTTTTTAGTTGACAGGTCAGGCAATGGATCCCAACTTAGGGTTGGTGCTCATGATAGGGAATAGACTGAGACCTTTATGATGATTAGACAGTTTTGGTGTTAGAATTTCATATTTGAAGGTTATGCTTAATGTATATGTATTTTGTAATTTTGGAAGGATTTAAGTTATGATTTATGCATTGAGTTATGTATGAGATAATTGTATTAGCATATCATAATTGTGGGATGAATATGTATGGAAATCCCAGATATGTGGGGATGGATGATTCTTATAGGTCTGGTTATGTCATTTGCCATTGCAATGCGGCTTACAATTCTGGGTAGTATGTGGGTGTGTATTATTGCTTGTGTCAGTGATGTATAAATGATTAAAAATATGATGTTATGTAAGGAATGTTGTATAGGTATGGAATCCTTATATTTCAAGGGAGACTCTACCAGATTTTTTGGTAGAATCCTTCTTTGGAATATAAGATGGTAGCACCTTAGGAGCTGAGTGTTACAGAATGATACTCAACTCACTTCATCCATATTACTTACTTGTGATCATGTATACTTGCATGAGACTCAATAAGTTTTTAGCACCGTTGCCAGGTGATTTGTGAAGTTATACACTAATATCAATACTAATCAAGATTGGTATTACTTTGGTTTTTCTTTTATGCATAATTTTTATTTTATATTTTTAGTTTGATTCTTAGGTTTAGTTCAGTTTTTGTTCTTTTCCTTATTGTAGAGACTTGGTGTATGGTATGAAGTCAGCAAGGTGATCTAGCTGAATTTGACCCTGAAATTGATCATACTTTTAGAAGACAACTAAGAGAACAAATGATTTAGATGAAAAAGATGGAGGAAGCTGTTGAAGCTGAAAATCCATGCAAGCTCTTGAGAGATTATACTACTCTAACTATTCAGGGCAACACATCAAGCATTAGGATACTTGCAATTCAAGTAAACAATTTTGAGATCAAGCCATCTCTCATTCAGATACTTCAAGAATTGGTGCAATTTAGTGGACTTCCAAGCAATGATCCAAATAGCCACATTGATGCTTTTCTGGAAATCTGTGATACAATCAAATATAATGGAGTTTCTGATGATGTAATTAGATTGAGATTATTTCCATCTTCTTTAAGAGATAAGCTAAAAGTCAGCTTTCTTTTTTACCTATAGGATCAGTCACTACATGTGATGCTATGGTACAAAAGTTACTTAGTAAATTCTTCTCTCCTGCAAAATCTGCCAAGATGTATAATGATATTACAACTTTCATGCAAATGGACGATGAATCTTTATATGAAGCATGGGAAAGATTTAAAGATTTGATGAGAAGATGCCTACATCATGAACTACCTATATGGGTGCAGGTACAATGGGTCTAGTCCAAACTTTCGTTCTATGATTGATGCAAATATAGGAGGATCATTAAGCAATAAAATACCAGAAGAAGCCTATGAAATATTGGAGGAGATGGCATCCAACAGTTATCAATGGCCTATTGAGAGTCTATCAATGAGGAGACCAGTCGAATTGCATGAAGTGGATGCTCTCACTGCACTCACTACACAGTTTGAGGCACTGAACCAAAACATTGACAATTGTGAATGCTTCAATTATGAAAATTCAAAAAGTGATATGTGATTTTTATGGTGGGTGGCATGCTAGCATGGACTGTCAGGTAGGCAACACTTTTGCCCAGCCTAATGAAAATGATAACTTTGTTGATAATTTTAATAGGCTACAAAACAATCCCTACAGCAACACTTATAATCCAGGGTGGCGAAATCATCCAAATTTTCATGGAGTAATCAAATTATAATGAGATCACCACCAGAATTCAAGTGGCCAGAAGAGAAAAAGTCAAATTTGGAAGAAATTGTCACAAAACTAACAAGCAACACTCAAGATTTTATGAAGAATGTTGAGATGAGATTTCAAAAGCAAGAGGCATCACTCAGAAATCAAGAGGCATCGATTAGAAACCAAGAGCCTTCAATCAGGAATCTGGAGATGCAAGTTGGATAGTTGGAAAATATGTTGTCAGGAAGACAACAGGGTTCTTTTCCTAGCAACACAGAGAAAAAACCAATTATGATGGTAAAGGTTGTAACTATAAGAAGCCATAGGCAAGTGGGAGAAGAAGATTTAGAACAACCATCTCCCAAAGAAAAATAAGAAGATATTGCTAAACAACCACAAGAGGCTAGAAAGAGCAAATTGTTTCTTGATAATTCCAAGTCATATATGCCTCCAATTCCTTTTCCTCAAAGACTCTAGCAGAATAAAATGGACAAGCCAATTCCTTTTCTTTAAGACTTCAGCAGCACAAGATGGATAAGTAATTTTTAAAATTTCTGGGTGTATTTAAAAAATTATATATTAACATTCCTTTTGCAGATGCCTTAGCACAGATGCTAAGCTATGCAAAACTCTTGAAGGAGATCTTGGCAAAACAAAACAAAGTTAGAGGAATATGAAAATGTGAAGTTGAATAAGGAATGTTCAGTCATCTTGCAAAACAAATTACTACAAAAGATGAAAGATCTAGGGAGTTTCACTATTCTTTACACTTTTGGGGATTTTTATTTTGAAAAGGCATTTTATGATTTGGGTGTGAATATTAATTTAATACCTTTTTCTATTTTTAGGAAATTAGTAATGGGAGAGGTCAAAGAAACCATAGTATCACTTCAAATAGATGATCACATAATTAGACATCCAAGGGGTATTATGGAAGATATTCTGGTAAAAGTTGACAAGTTCATCTTTCCCATAGATTTCATAGGAAGTTAAATTTAATATTTTTGAAGCTATGAAATTTCCTAATATTTCTGATGACACTTTCAGGGTTGATGTAGTGGAACAACTTATTGAAGAAAATGCAGCAATTGACCAGCCCACCAACACACTTAAAGCAGGAGATAGGCCTCATGAACAACCTATTAGATTGGAGGAATTGAACCACTCTAAGACTGGACACCCCAAGCCCTCCATTGATGAACTACTAAACCTAGAGTTGATGTTTTTACCATCACATCTCAAATATACATTTTTGGGGGAGTCTTCAACTGTGACATCCCAGAATTTTGAGGTAGGAATTTTTTCTAAATTTTTAAATGGGGATTTTTATACATATGAATTTAATAAATTATGAAGGTATTATTTTTGCAATGTAATGCAATTATGAGAGTGATGATTATAAAACAAATTGATCATATTATTTAAGGGTTTAATTATGGGACAATTAAGGAAAATAATGGTGCAATGCATGCCTTGGTGTGTGCACTACTAGAGCACCATAAGCTAGAGCACCTTATATGCTCCACCATCTCCAAAACACCCCATTCGTGTCTTCCCTTCTTGATGCCTAAACCAGCCCTATCTATTCTCTTTTACGCATATTTTCCCTTGAATCTTAAGTTAAAAAATTGGGTTTTTACATGTAATCAGCAACACGCATTAAGAGAGCTTGATCTTTCATCTATTTAGACGTGATTAAAATGGAAAAATTCATTGTTTGACATTATACATGGAGGGAACCTTAATTTTTGGGGTGGAGATTTCATTTTGATAAGAGAATCATCACAAGAGATCAAGGCATGTAATTTCCCAAAATCTATTCTTACAAGTTTTGTTTTAGGGTTGGTTTCCATTCAAATTTGTGACCTATTCATGGAGGAAATGTGTATTTTTGTTTCAAATTTCATGGGGGAAATGAGGAGGATGTTGATTGCAGCATTTTGGAGGAGATTGGGGTGGTTAATCACGTGAATGTTGCTGTCGACGAAGTGAACAACAACATGTTGGGTTATGGGGCTATGTATTGACATGAATGGTGAGTTGGAATCATAAATTGATGAATTATGGGTTTAATTAACTTGTTTATGATGCTAAATTGATGTTGATTTTGTTAATAATTAATTGTAT